>JAOVVI020014619.1:0-11443 GCA_028571085.2 Nepenthes alata | reverse complement strand
AGTCTTGGTAATTAAGGTGACGGGATATTCGACTTGATCGCATTTTCTCTGGATTCGACACTTGTCCGGCATAATTGCCGTGCCTTTTCGGGGCACTGCTTTGTTTTGGCGGTGATGAACTTTATAAAAATGAAGGGGCAATTTAAATCTTCTTCTTGCTTCTTCTTTCACATCTCCTTCAATCCCGTTCCACTGCCCTTGTCTATTTGCTTCCATGGCGCCCACTATACACACGGCTTGCGTCATTCTTGGTTCCAGCAATATCAAAGCCCTCTACGTGCAGTACAACTTCCCGTGTTCCATTTTGTTTGTTGTACCGGGGAAGCATGATAATACTTGCTCCCCGCCAGAGAGATACATTGTTGTTTACGATGCTCACTTGTGGAGTAGGCTTTGCCTGCCTGTTCCTGAGGAGTTGCGCTACATTTTCCAATCCCTTAGCATCCCCTTTATGAGGCTCCACACGAATGTTGTGCGTTACCTGTACTTGCTCTTGATTTTCTTCTACCACTATTTGAGGATGTTGACTGTGGAGGTGGTGAGGGTCATTTTCTGGTTTACTCAGAGTGGAGATTGGATCTCACTCTCTCCTAGGGAGTTGCGCATCAGCGGCATTATCTACGAGTCTGTAAAGAATTGGAAGGATCAGTTCTTCTATATAAGGGTTTCTAAGGATTGGCTCTTGTCCAAGAACTGGGATAACGTGCTTTAGGTCCTCACCGGGAGGCTCTCATCAGAGGAGGTGGAGGCATTTAGGCATCTATTTTAGTTGGTCTGGGCGCATCTGAATGAGTTTAGGATAGACTACCTTATGTCCTGTGAGGAAATCAAGTGAGCTCATTGGGGTCCACGCTTGTCGGTACAGGAGGCCAAGGCTCCACCCTCAGCATCTTCCTAGCCTAAGAGGAAAGTTGGGGCTTTTGTTATTGAGGGTCCTTCTGGCAGCCCTTCCCAGAAGTGGGTTGCACAAGCTCCACCTTCTTCCTCTTCCTGCATTGCCTTCGATTTTTGCATGGCTGGGCGACTTGAGGGCATTGGTGAGTAGTATTGGATTGAGACTCCCCCCATTTGTCTAGATTTAGACGGTAGGAAAGTCTCTGCAGGGGAGCCAGTCATCAAGCTGCCGTCAATGGCTGTACCTACGGTGTAGGCTGGACTAATGGAGGGAGAGCTGGCCGGGCCAACGGCCGGAGGGCTTGTGGAGCAGTTGTTTGAGCCGTTGACAGAATAGACTGTCGGAATGCTGGAGGAGTTGGTGGAGGTGTCGCTGGTTGGGCTAGTGGACGCCTGCGAGGTCAGTTTCTCAGTCGCCTTGTCACCTGTAGCGACAGACATTTTGGATGCCACTTCCGTGGAGACTCCTACAGAGGAGGGTTCTCTGGCTGAGAAAACGGCTGCTACAGCGGTGTTAGTCGCGGACGCTGCCACCCTTAGCCTCCCAACTGATCCGCCAGAGGACCTTCCACATCAGAGCTCCGAGGTGACTGATCCAGCAGGGAAGAAGAAATGAAAATTTATCACGGTACCTCTTTGAAGGAGTCTTCCTCTTTCCTTTTTATTTCGTCGGTGTGGTTTGACATTTCTTTTCTTTCTATTTTTCAAAATTGCAGGACCAGAAAATTGTAGGCGCTGTGATGAAGGGCCTATGCCCGCGGGCCAAAATGATTGAAGAGCAGGAGGAGGAGATTCTTTGTCTAGATAGGCTCCTGAGCCAATCAAGTGTTGCTATCGCACAGGCCCAACAAGATCGCAAGGAGGGTTCCACCCTCAGGTCGGAGTTGGCTCAGCTTAAGGAGAGGTTGAGGAGGCTGGAGATTCATGCCATCAAAGCCGAGAAGCTGGCGACAAACTTTGAGTAAAGAATGCCAGGCATGAAGGCACATTGACTACCCATCTGCGTCCAGAGGAGGTGAGCCAGGCGCTAAATGCTAGGCTTTAGGAGGGCATTCACAGCTGTAGGCGGATTGTCACAATGGTGGTCCCCGATTTTTCAGTTGGCATCATCAACCCAATGAATCGCGTAGCTCTGGAGCGCGACCACCTTATCGACTTCTCCCAAGGTGGGGGAGAACCCCTTCTCGCGTCCTCGTAGGAACCCCCTTCCATAGCCAAGACATTTTGTATTTTTGGAATTTGTTCTCTCCTCTCTTGTATTGGCCATTTGTATAGTAATGTTCATTAATAAAAAGAAAATCATTTCATAAATGTGCTGACTTCTCTATTTATGTGCTTGTCTTATGTTTTTGCGCTAGGCTGTCGGCCAGCACGTTTACTTTTGCATCTGGGATCCATGTTGCGCTTGTGTTGTCGCTTGGCAAGGCCAGTCATGACTTCATCTTTGAACGTTGCAGGCTAACAGCACGCTTCCCAATGTGATGTTTGTTATTATGGCAACATAATATACATTGTCTTTCTTGGTCTGATAATGCTTTTGTTTCGAATGGCAGTGCCTAGATAGTAATCTCCGACGTCCTGCCAAGTGTTGGAGCGTGCAGCATTCTTCCATGCTTACGTATAATTTATTAACTATTGCTGATTGATGGTGATATCTCCTATGAGAGGAGGTCATTGCACGCGTGCTGTAAAAGCCTTCTAAGGTTTCTTGTTTGACTACAAACGGGCGCCTTGGTATGGGGCCAAGGTTTAATCTGACTACTTACGGGCCACTCAGCTTGGGATCGAGGTTTAATCCGACCTCTTAAGGGCTGCTGGGTTAGGGATCGAGGTTTAATCCGACTACTTACGGGCCGATTAGTAAGGGACCAATGTTTAATATGATCACTTACGGGCCGCTTGGTTTGGAACCGATGTTTAATCCGACTATTTACAGGCCACTTGGTTTGGGACTGAGGTTTAATCTGACCGCTTAAGGGCCACTTGGTATGGGACCAAGGTTTAAATGCAGGTGAGCGAAAGCCCACCCGACTTAGGGGCAGTCTGGGTCTCCTACTTTCATGCAATCTCAAGTAATCATTTATATGAGAAAGAAAAAATCAAAAACAACAGAAATACATGAAAAATTAATCATTTTATTAAACATGATACAATATTATATGCAATTTTAAACACACGTGTGACCTACTTGGGGTTGGTGCGAACCTTATTGGTAGTACCTCTTCAAATGGACGGCATTTCATGTCCCAAGCACCAGTTTACTGTTCTGGGTTCAAAACTTATATGCTCCATTCCGTAAAATGGCTGAGATGAGGAATGAGCCTTCCCAATTCAGGGAAAGTTTGTTCATGTTGGCTGTCTTGCTTATGGCTTCTATGCTCTGCAAGATTAGGTCTCCGACCTCGAACCACCGCGCGTCTACGTTTTTGTTGTAATAGAGGACGATTCATTGTTGGTAGGTAGTCGTTTGCATCCTGGCCGCATCATTCACTTCCACTAACAGGTCTAAGTGCTCCTTGAGTAACTGGGAGTTACCGTGCAGATCAAAGGCCTCGATATGGAGACTCAAGTGCCTGATCTCGATCGGGATTACAGCCTCCCTTTCCGTAGTATAGACTGAAAAGCGTCTCACGCGTTGGCTCTTTGGGAGTTATCCGGTATGACCACAACACGGAGGGCAGTTCGTCCACCCAGGAGCCTCTTACGTCTTCCAGCTTGGTCTTCAATCCGTTCAATAGTGTCTAGTTGGTAACCTCCACTTGCCTATTTACCTATGGATACACTACCAAAGTGTGGACCAATTTGATGCCTAGATTGGTGCAATACTTGGTGAAACGATTGCCGGTAAATTGGATTTCGTTATCGATCACGATGACCTCAAAAATCCTAAATTTATAAACTATGTTCGATCGAAGGAATTCCGTTACATTCTGCACTATTATCTGGGCCAACGAGGTGGCTTCGACCCACTTCATAAAGTAGTCGATGCCCACCATAATGAACTTTTTTTATCCGGATACAATTAGAAACGGGCCGAGAATGTCAAGCCCCCACTATGCGAACGGCAAGGGTGCCTGCAGGGCTCTAACCTCCGTGGGCGATTGATAGTAAAGGTTGCCATGGACTTGGCAATTCTCGCACCTCTTAACGAAGTCCATGGTGTCCTTCTTCATGGTTGGCTAATAATATCCTTGGTGCATCACCTTGAAGGCTACTCTCTTACAGCTGATATGTGACCCACAAATTATGAGGTGGACCTCACCGAATACGTAGCCAGCCTCCTCTAGTGTAAGGCACCGATGTTATGGAGTCGAGTACACCCGGAGGTATAGTTTTTCGTCCATGACGGTATACTAGCTGGCCATGTTTTTTATGCGCTTGGCCTTTCCGGGTTTCCAGGAAAGAACCCATCTGTGATGTACCTCCAATAGGTCGATATCCATTTTTCACCGCCGGAGACCTATATCGCTTCTTGTTCTTCAATACTTTGGGAAGTCAAGATCTCCCGCATGTCCCTAGAAGACTGCTTTGGGTTCTCTGCTACTGCCGCCCTTACTAGCTGGTTGGCCTTCTGGTTTTCAGTCCTCGGGATGTGAACCATGTCGAGCTTGTCAAACCTTTTGATCACACTTTTTACCTTCGCTAGGTACTTGGCCAGCAGAGGGTTGGATGCCCCAAAGCTTCCATGGATCTGATTGACAACCAGCTTTGAGTCACTATAGACAATCACGTGTCTAGTCGAGCACTCCTTTGCCAGCCTCAATCCTGCGAGTAGGGCCTCATATTCGCTCACGTTATTGGTCGCTGGGAACCCAAGCTTAAGGGAGTATTTCACTTCAGATCCATTTTGTGGTCCTCAGAACCACTCCAGACCCACTGCCAAGTTTATTGACAAGCCATCCACGTAAAGAACCCAATCTAGGGTTTCAGTACGGTGGTCAGCCTTGTCGGTGTTGTCCGTATCGAGGATTGGGGTCGTGATCTCGACAATAAAATCGGTCAATGCCTGCCCTTTGATGGCCAGCTTGGGTTTGAATTCAATGTCAAACTCTCCTAATTCGATAGCTCACTTAATAAGCTATCTTGAAACATCGGGCTTTTGCAAGATACCCTTTAATGATTGGTCGGTCAGGACGATTATCCGGTGTGGCTGGAAGTAGGGCCGCAACTTTCTGGCCGAGAATATGAGTGCCAACGCAATCTTCTGGGCATAGGGATAACGAGTCTCGATGTCGGTCAACGTTTTGTTGATGTAGTAAACCAGTCATTGCACATCATACTCCAGTCGAATCAAGACGAAGCTCAGTGCCTCCCTTGAAATAGCTAAGTACATTATAGCTCCTCACCATCTCTTGGCAACGTCAAGAGAGGTGGGTTGGCCAAGTACTCGTTCAGTTCATAAAAAATGGCCTGACATTCTGTCATCCATTGGAATGTACTTGACTTTGTCCACCTCAAAGCCTTGAAGAAAGGAAGGTATTTGTTTCCAAACTTGGCCAGAAAATGGGATAGGGCCGCCAATCTCCCAATTAGCCTCCGTACATCCTTCACATTTAGAAACGATAAAACCTAAAAACTTTCCGAAGGATACGTCAAAAAAACACTTAGAAGGGTTCAACTTCATCTAGTGTGCTCGGAGCACCTCGAAGGCCTCAACTAGATCGCAAATATGGTCACCGATGGTCTTACTTTTGACGAGCATGTCATCTACATACACCTCTATATTTCGGCTGATTTACTTTTTGAATATTTTATTCACGATCCTTTGATAGGTGGCGTCTACGTTGTTCAGATTGAAAGGTATGACCCTATAGCAATAGGTCCCCTAGTCGGTCATAAAAAAAGTGTGCTCTTCGTCTTTTGAGCTCATCCGGATATAGTTGTAGTTTGAGTAGGCATCCATAAAACTCAATAGTTCATTCCAAAAGTAAAGTCTACCAGCAGGTCGATCCTTAGTAACGGAAAGCTATCCTTCGAGCAGGTTTTATTGACGTCGGTGAAGTCGATATATATTCGCCACTTTTCGTTACTCTTCTTAACGAGAACCACATTGGAGAGCCAGTCTGGGTACTGGACTTCTCTTATAAATTAGGCATCTAGCAACTTTCTTGCTTCCTCCCGAATGGCTATGAGCTTTTCGATGTAGTGCTTCATCTACTTTTGCCTGATAAGCATACAGTCAGGATCAAAATTTAACTTGTGGATCATTACTCCGACAGGGATCCTAGGCATGTCAGTGGGTATCCACGTGAAGACATCTGCACTATGTCTCAAGAAGTTGATTAGTTGGTCACGCAAAGGTCTGGTGAGTGAGCCCCCTATCTACACACATTTGTCCGAGTTGTCCGGATTCAAGGGTATTAAGTCGGTGACCTCACTAGACTGTGCCTGTTATAGGATTGTTTCATCCTAATGGTCCAGGTCATCTGCCAGCCTATCAATGCCGTTTGGGGTGACTTGGGACAAGTAGCATATTCGACCGGTCACTTGGTTGCCCAACACTTCTTCGATACTATATACCATCATGAATTTTATTTTTAGGTGGTGTATCGATGATACAGCCCCGAATGCCGCCAGGCATGGTCGGTTGAGTATGGCATTATACATAGAAGGCAAATCGACAACCAGAAAAGTGAGCATGCGGCTCACTGTCCTGCGGTACTTACCCAAGGTGAATTCTAACCAGATGGTCCCTTGGACAGCCACTAGTTCATTATCCAATCAGTAAAATGGCCCTTCGACTAGTTTTAGCTTACTCTTTTTAAATCTCAGTTTGAAATATGCATCAAGGTAAAGTAAATCTCAGAAACTTTTATTATCAATAAATACTCGTTTCAATTTGTAGTTTAAAGTACTGTCTTAAATGAATGCGATACAACCAGGGGGCCAGTATAGGGGGAGATTACATGTGCTATATCTCCGTTATTAAAACTAATGATATTATCCCCCACCCTTTGCTTCTTGTGCCTAGTTTGCTTCTCCTGGCGATCCGCATGGTGAGCCTTGGGTAGTCAGGTGGTCAACATGTTAACCACTCTGGCTACAACCCGATTCCTTGGTTGCTACTGCTCGGACCTGTCCTCGTCTAAGGGACTAGAATTCTATCCTGAGTTCCTCAGGAACTTGGAGAGGTAGCCCCGTCGGATCAGCTCCTCGATCTTTCTTTGTAGAGTCTGACAGTATTTTATGTTGTGACTCAAAGATCGATGAAAGTTATAGTACTTCGTCGGATCTACTCCCTCCGGGTTCTTCACCGAACTTGACCATTTGACGACCTTCTCCTTCCGGATCTACATGAGGACATTTGCCCGAAAGTCATTCAGTGGATTTAGGTTTATGAGCCTGAACTCTCTTTGTACAAGCGACTCAATTCTAAGCTGCTTCCTTCAAGGGTTCTCATGGCCCCCATTCTTCCTTTTTCCGTCTGCCCGCAATGAACAAGGATGATCAGCCCATTCTGGGTCCTTTGGCTCATTGCAAGAACTTCTCACATGTCTCAGGCATATTGCTCGGGATTTTCAGTTGCTACTGACTTTGTTAACTAATCTTCCTTCTAGTTTTCTTCTCTCGGGACGTGGAGTATTTCAACCTTATCGAAGGCTTTGGTCAAGCCCTTCCCTCTAGTAAGATAACCTGCAAGTAATGGGCTAGACATCTCAAAATTCTTAGTAACCTGGTTGACAATTAGCTCTAAGTTGTTGTGGACAATCAAATGTTTTGCAGAGCACTCCTTTGCCAACCTAAGTCTAGCCGATAAGATTTCGTACTCAACAATATTATTGGTCACTGAAATTTTGAGAGTTATCAGATATTTCATCTTTGACCTGTCTAGAATCCTCAAAATCACGCCTGCTCCACTTCCTAGTTGAATTGATGACCCATCCATATGTAAGATCCAGAAATGACCTTCTTCTTGTTGGTAGGCATCTTCACTTGAATCAACAATATCAGGAATCGGGGTTATTATTTCAATGTTTTGTTGTTGACCATGGTTGGAATTCCACATTAAACTTACCCAATTCAATAGTTCATTTGACCTATCATCCATATATGTCAGGTTTCTGTAGAATCCCTTTCAATGGCGGGTCCGTTCATATGATGATCTTGTGGGCCTAAAAGTATGGTCGCAATTTCCTAACTAAGTAGACAAGCACTAAAACTATCCTTTTAGCGAGTGAATAATGAGTCTCAGTATCTATCAAAATTTTACTGATGTGGTAAACTAGTCATTTTACCTTGGATTATTACCTGATCATGACCAATCTTTGACCCAAGAGTTATCGAGTATTTCATCTCCGATTTGTCTCTAGTCCTCAAAATCGCGCCTGCTTTACTTCCTGATTGGGTCGATGACCCGTCCACGTGCAAGATCCATAAAAGAGCTTGTTCTAGTTGGAAGGCATCTTCGCTTGAATCGACGACATTAGGAATCGGGATTGTTGTTTCAACTATGAAATCCGCAATGGCCTAACCTTTTGTGGTCGGTCATGGTTGGAATTCCACGTTCAACTCATTGAATTTGATGGTCCATTTGATCAATCGTTCGGACATGTCAGGTTTCTATAGAATCCCTTTTAATTGCTGGTTTGTTCATACGATGATCTTGTGGGCCTAAAAGTATGGTCTCAACTTCTTAGCTGAATAGACTAGTGCTAAAACTATCCTTTTGGCGTACCAGTAATGAGTCTCGGTGTCTGTCAGGACTTTACTGACATAGTAAACTAACCGTTTTACCTCAGATTCTTACCTAATCAGGACCAATCTCTGCATTGTCTATGATATTATGATGTAGAGAAATAGTTGTTCACCTTATTTTGGTAAGGTCAAGAGAGGTGGATGGGCTAGATATTCCTTCAACTCTAGGAAGGTCGCCTAGTATTTGGTAGTCCACTGAAAATCACTCACCTACATTCCTCTTAAGACCTTGAAGAAAGGAAGATATTTCTCTGCTAATTTTGGTAGGAATAGTGTGAGCGCTACAAGTCTCTCAATGAACCTTTGGAGTTTGTTCATGGATTGAGGCAGGTTCATATCCATGATATCTTTTATCTTATTGGGATTCACTTTGATTCCCTGGTGAGATACAATAAAGTTAAGGAACTTTTCTAAGGTTACTCCAAGTATATATTTTGTTAGATTCAACTTCATTTAGTTTACTCGAAGCATCTAAAAAGTTTCTCTGAGATCGTGAATATAGTCGTTAACTGCTATACTTTTGACAATATGTCGTCTACATATACCTTTATATTCCAATTGATCTATGCCTCAAACATCTTGTTTACAATCCTTTGATACATAGCTTTCACGTTCTTTAGACTGAAGGGTATGATTTTATAATAGTATGTCCCTTGGTCTGTCATAAAAGATGTGTCCTCTTTATCATCGGGACTCATCTAGATCTAATTGTAACATAAATAGACATCTATGAAATTTAATAGTTCATGGGCAGATATTGAGTTTATCAGCAGATCAATTCATTGTAATAGAAAGTTGTCTTTTGGATATACTTTATTTATATTAGTGAAGTCGACGCACATCCTTCATTTTTCATTACTCTTATTGTTGAGTACCACATTTGATAGCAAGCTTGGATACTAAAATTTCCTTATAAAGCCCTCATCGAGTAGCTTCTTGACTTCTCTTATGGCAATTAACTTCTAAATGGAATGGTTCATTAGCTTTTGCCTAATGGATTTGTAACCAAGATCGAAACTCAACTTGTCGACTATTACTCCAATTGGTATCTCTAACATGTCGGCAAGTGTCCATGCGAACATATCAAAGTTTTGCCAGAGAAAAGCCATCAATTGCTCAGGCAAGTGACCAAGCAGCAAGCTTCAAATCTGCACATACTTCTTTAGCTCACTAGAATCTAGAGGGATCTGATATGTTGACTCATCAAACTATCCTTACTATAATATTACTTTGTCTCGGAGATCAAAGTCTTCAACCAACTGATTCAGAATCAACTGGTTGACCTAAGATAGATAGCATGTCCAACTGGTGATTTGGTCACCTAGGACCTCGACGACGCAACATACTATCATGAATATCATTTTGAGATGTGGGATCAACGTGACTACTCTGAATGCGATTAAGTAGGGTCGTTCCAAAGTAGCATTGTAGGCCAATGGTAGATCGACCACCAAGAATGTGAGCATACGAGATGCTATCTCTGGATACGTTCCTAACGTGACTTTCAGTTGAATGGTTCCCTGGATTGGAACCAGTTTGTTAGAGAGTCCATATAGGGGTTCCTTAGTCGGTCTCATTTGGTCCTTTTTTAGTCTGAACTTAAAATAGGTATCGAGATATAGTAAATTTCTTAAGCTTCTATTATCAATAAAAATCTATTTTAGTTGGAAATCAAACGTATCTTCCTAAAAGAGCGTAGATATAAGAAGAGAGTCGGAATAGGGAGTTACCACATGTGACATATCATCATTGCTAAAACTAATGATGTTATTCCTAACTCTTACCCTATATTTTTTACTGTTGGAAGTCTTTTCTAGGTAGTCCGAAGTGTTATTTCTAGGTGGTCTTATAGAGGCCATATCAACCACTCCAACCATAACCTAATTACGTGGTTGATTTTGTGGGCCCAGCTTGTCATCATTTGCTCTCTCGAAGGTTTTCCTCGAGTTTCTCAGGAACTTATTGAGGTGTTCTTTTTGAATGAGGGCCTCAATATCTTTCTATAGTACCCAACAATCCTCGGTGTTGTGATCCAAAGATCGATATTAAAAATAATATTTAGACTATCTCCTCCTTCTGAGTTCTTGGGCTGCTTCAGCCATTTCAAGAATTTCTTATCCCGGATCTATATAAAGATATTTGTTCAGGTGTCATTTAGTGAAGTTAGATTTAAAGGCATGAATTCTCTTTGGACACTCGACTCTATCCTCAGCTGCTTCCTGGGATCTCGAGTGTTAGAGTTATCTCAGTTTCACTTCTTCCCGCTTGTCAATCTCTGGGTTGGTGATCAATGCGCTCCAATCTCTTCGCTTCATTAGCCTCCTCAGTGGCGATATATGCACAGGTAATAGTCTCCACCTCAAAACAAGTCTTAGGCTCTTATTGGACCAAGTACTTGAAAAAGTCACCCAACTGCATGGTCGTCATAGAGGAATTTAGTCTCACCTCGTCGGTCAGTTTGGATGTCCTTCAGGCCTCTGCATTGAACCGAGTTAGGAAGCACTTCAGACTTTTATTTGGCCCTTACTGGATATAGATAAGGTACCATGGCTGCTTTTTCTCCCTTCGACTGAAGGCAAATTACGATAGAAAATTATTAGTTAGCTCATGAAATGTTTTGATAGATATTGGTTGCAATTGATAAAACCAAATCCGAGCATCCCCCTTGATGGTCAGAGGGAAGCAGAGATACATAGCCACATCATCGAGGCCCTAGAATCCTAACATAGTGAGAAAGTGATCCAAATGGTCTATCAGATTAGAACTTTCATCGTAGGGCTCTAGGGTCAGCATCTTAAATTTGTGAGAGGGTTATTGCTTCTGAATTTTCCTCATGAATAGGGACCTTCTCAGG
>JAOVVI020014617.1:0-11443 GCA_028571085.2 Nepenthes alata | reverse complement strand
TTCATCAGAGATTGCCTTACTGACTTGAGCATCGGAGTATTTTCGGTGGGACAACCTCCCGCCGATAACGCTGACCTTTTGTTCGTTTTAGTGGTGTGCAGGATCCGCACTCAGTGAACGGAGCCGGATCAAATCATCCAAGAAGAATCCAAATCTGACGAAGTCGGATCCAGGTACACATCAATAGTAAAAAGGTGAAGGCACGTCAGTTCGAAGTAGGAGACTTAGTGCTTAAAAGTATTGATACCACCGGTAAAAACATTGGCCGAAATAAGCTCTCCCCAAACCAGGAGGGACCATTCCTAGTCTCAAGCATCTTCCAGAATGGAGCGTATGAGCTACGCACCTAGGAGAGAAGGCATGTCCCTCGGACTTGGAACGCAGCCCACCTCAAAAAGTACTATCAATGACTGTACAGACACATACACAGATATAGTGATTGCGTCATTCAGAATGCTTCTATCACACTTTCTGAATAAATAAAAATAATAAAAACAAGATTTTTTCCTTATCGTTCTCTTTGTTTTACCAACTTTACTTCATTCGAATGTTTGCATCTCATCTCATACATGATTAAGACCTAGGCTACCCCTAAGTCAAGTGGATAGGATTCTTTTTACTTACTACTAAAACTTGGTCCCACATCGAGCGGCTCAAGAGGTTAGACTAAAATCCAATCCCATATTGAGTGGCCTAAGAGGTTGAACTAAAACTTGGCCTAGCAAAGCAACCCTTGAGAGGTTGAACTTAAAACTTATGAGGCTTAAACAACTGGTATGCGAGACTCTGGAGGTAGCATTATCAGCTTAAGACGGTCTATAGGTTCGGACACTCGGCTCAAAAGGGACAAGGCTTCCTAAGAGTCCATGTCCAGAAAAAGAACCACACATGCACAAGACAATCTAGAGAAGGGATTGCAACCGTAAAAGTGAATCTTATTGACACTTTAAGTTTATAGTGCATACCATGTACATGTAAAAAAAACTATATAACTTAACAAATTTATAATCAACTCTCAGAAGGTCCTGGTTGAGAAGAAGTTCCCTACTGCTTTTGTTGTCATTGTGATCCAAAAGGCCCCATTTGTCCTGATGATCTTGACTGCCCAACAGTTTTAGAATGGCTTGATGGCCCAGGCTTGGAAGGGTTAGAGACCCACCCCTTCTTAGGAGATCATACAAGTCATCCGAGCATGTGGCATTTGCATTCCAAGGATCAAACACGGCTGTGAAAAACTGTGGGAGCAATAATCTCATCACTCAATGGTATAAGTTATTATTATCCCAATACTTGCCCTCCAGAGCCGGTGCTATGTCCATGGCCCTCACCGAAGTCCTCAGCACCTCCTCCAGCTAGAAGTTCCTATCCCGGAGAAGTCCGTACTGAACATGCTGAAGCTTCAATGTGTCCTAGAGGGAGGCAATCTTCCTCTTGGCCTCAGCAAGCTCAGCCTCGAAGCGTTTATTTGCCTCTCCAGTGGCCTTGAAGGACTCCAACTCAGAGCAAGTTTGGGCAACACCAATGAGTCGCCCAAGGTTCCCGATCAGCTCTTGGAACTACAAAGAAAAATCAAACCATTAAAGCATCATATAAGGGAAATAAAAGACTAAGGAAGGATAGAAAGATGCTTGAGTGACGAGAGAGCCACTAGCTGAGCTCTCCTTTCTAGGGACTTCATACCCCTGTGGCTCAACAGCAGGTACGACATAAACCTCAACCCTGATCTCGAACGTAGGAGCGTCTTTATGAAGATCAAGGATTGAGGGCTCAGCAACTCTAGAAGACTCTGCAACCCCAATCTCAACTTCATTAGCACTCGGAGCCCTAACAATGTCCTCGACCAGGGCTCCCTCTCAGACCTCAAGTGGAATCATCATTGGGCTGTAGATTTGGATTTTGAGGCATGGGAGCTCTATGGTCTGGTGGTGTTCTCGGCCTTAGCAGTGGACGTCATCACCACTGCTTTCTCGACCTAGTTCGCTCAATCTCCTCTAGTGCGAGTCCCACGGCAGTGTCCTTGGATGGATCATCAATCCAATATGAGACCTCACTAGTAAAGGTAGCAGAGACGTCAAGCACTAGGCTCAAAGGGGGAGGAGCAACAGGAAGCTCCGTAGACTTAGAAGGCGCCTCAGAGGGACCTCTCGATGACTATTGACACTTCCTTAAGAGGCACGCGGCCACAATCTCATCATCACCGGATGAGGAACTCTCCACTAGCACAATGGGATGCTTGGATGAGGACTCAGTCCGCTGAATTTTCTTTGGGTGCTTGAACGGTTCCTCTATTCTCAAACTTTTCTGCTTTGTCTTCTTCTTCTTGGTAGGGAGGCCGGCCCGGGTGCCAGAGTCCCTAGACTGAGGTACCCACTTGGCATCGCCAAAGTCTCGGGTCTCAGCCATTTATTCTCACTGTTCTCATGGAAGGTGAGAAGATTGGATTGTATGAGAGTAACGATCTCATTCACCAACACCCTCTCCTCATGTGTGGCTTCTTAGCAGTAATTGGGCTCAATGTTCCCCCAATCATTAGAAACATCCCAAATCCTACGAATCGTCAAGAAAAAGAGTTTATCTTTTCACCTTTTAGTGGAATCAGGGTTGCCACCACTCAGTGCCGCAAACTCAGGATGCGGAGTGATGACAACCCAATCTTCGCTTTGCGTGAACCTCAAGATCACCTTCATAGCCAAAGTTTCAAAAGTCCGGTCATGGCAACGGGCGAAGACACAGAGAGAGACAAGATACCATACTGCGTTTGGCTGAAGCCATGCAATAGGGACCTTAAGATCCCTCAAGATGTGGTATAAATCTAGAGGCATGTCAAAGTGAAGCCCGCTCTTGAGGTAGACTGTGTAGACGGTAAGGAAGTCATCTGGTGGGCTACAGGTCATCTCATGGGGCTCTAGGACCAGCATCCCCGTCTTAGAAGGGATGTAGTACCTCACGCGAATAGCATCAAGGTCTGCTACCGTGAGGGAAAAAGCGATATCTACAATGCCAGGAGCCATCAAAATGTGAAGAGAAGATGATGATGAACATCGCACAACAATGGGGCCGCAGAGAGTGTTTTCGAAGACTTAGAAAGTTTCGAAAGTAAAATGGGAACAGGTGAATGGCAAATAGGCAAGTCTCCGTTATCAAAGGCTTTGAAATTCAAAAGGGCGCGCCCCATTTAATGCCAAGCTGCGTGTCGATACCCCACCGGTCCGAGGGTAATGATGACCTTTCCCTTTCTAAGGTCGCATTTAATGAGCGGCAGGTGCACATTTAATGCGACAGTTGACAGCCAAGACAGCACCTCGAACTCGGAGAGAGTCTGCTAACTGTGATCACGTCCTTGGACGAAATCAAGCAAAGCATCTCAGGAAGACATTCGAGGACGATTGCAAAGCTCACGGACAAAAAGAAGAGTATCTTGGATGCAGACAATGCTGCACACCAGCCAAGTAGTAAGCACCTTGAAGGACCAGGACAAGGCTAAAATGCCCCAAGGAACTTCAGCTGTCAAACATGCCAAAAGTTGAGGTTCTTGAACCTTTTGATATGGGGGGCTAGTGATGGGTAGTGAACACCCAGGGCCTAATTAAGAGGCCCGATTCTATAAAACAGTTTCATGTCTAAAGAAGGCCCAGAAGCCCAATACGGTCTGAGAGACTAAATTGGCTCTAGGCGTCCAAGGATATGTGTGGATGGCCCAAATGGCTGACTTGGCCCAAGAGGCTAAGTTGGCCCTGAAGTTCAAGAACTTAAGCCCACGTCCCATGAGGCTCAAAGAGCTGGATTGGTCTAAGAAGTTGACTTCTGCGAGAGCATACACAATCCCTACAACACGCCACTTGCGCAGAGAAGGACGGCTTCCGACACATGCATGATGTGACGTCTCGCAGCGCCCTCCTGCACGCACGTGATCCTCCTGACATAGCAGAGTAGACCTGCAGATTTGGTAGTGGGACAGCCAGCACACGCCAGGCCATGTGGATACTCCACGGAGGACGTCCAAGCCTTTATATAAGCATTCAAGACACACCTGACGAAGGATCCGACTTTCACTCTTGCATTAACACACACAAAGAAAGAGTTAGTAAGTTTTCCTCCCAATGTAATAAAAAAGAGCACCTAGAGAACATTGAGTTCCACGTGTTCGCCATTCCTTGTACTCATCTAACGACATAGTGAAAGTTTTCCTGGACCCTTAGTCTCGTGATTTTTCTCTTTCATTTAGAAGAGGGTTTCCATGTAAAAATATTTGTATGCCATTCTCTCTTTCTCATCCCAAACACACATTCGATTTCTTTGGTGTTGCTTGACTTTCGGATCCGAATCCGTACAGTGACCACGATCCAAGGATGCAACAATGTGTTATTTTTATACTTAGAAGTGATTACACTTTATGTGCATTTAATTTTATTCATATTTCATATAATTTTATTAAGCTCATGTATTAAATTTATAATATTATGGTTAAGTCCTGAAATATTTACATAACTATTTTTACATATTTAAAATGTTATCTATATATTTTTATATGTGAATAATTTTTATATCATTGCCTCAATGTATTGTCTATTTGTGAGAAAATATTTAAAAAAGTATATAAATTATGTTAATTTTTTATAATTTATGCAATATAATTTCTACATATTTTTAAATTTTATATTCAAGTTTCTATATATTCACAATTTTGGCCGCATGTTATATATTTTTTTTTAAAAAAAGAAAAAAGCTACATTTGCTATAATGAGGAAATTATTTTCTCCAATATAAAAAAATAAGAATATATTTATATTTAAATAAAACTTTCAGTTTAACTAAGTATGATCATTATATTCAATTAATAAAATATATTCAAATATATCTTAATATATTATCTGTAAATTAAAAGTTAAATCTAGTATTTATAAGAAAGAAAAGTAGTGTTTAACATCGACGATAGAGAATAATATGCAGTCAGCTCGCTCATATATCATAAATAGTAGTGTATGGCGTTTGGGTATATAGAAATAATAGAGCCCAAGCTTCGATATTCACCATTTATGGTGAGATTATCATCGATCATTAGTCTATTTATACGTTATTATGATTTTTATATAATTCATATTTTATAGGCATTTATTAGATTTTTTGACATGATTCATGTATTTGTATAAATTTTGACATATTTGATCATTAGTATATGGTTTTATATACTCATTTAGTAGATGATGTTGTTGGCATTTTAAAATTTTTGATCATGTTATAATTCTAGTATATTTTATTTGGTATATATCCACATATTAATATATATATCTTATTGAACGTGAGACTTATTCTTATCTTTATTTTTACTAATCTTTTATATTCGAGGGTTTGGACGAACTTGCATGAGATCAGAATTTGAGAAACGATAGCTAGGATCTAGATTTTATGGTGTTGGGAATGATTTAAATGTTTTAATATTTTGTTGAATTGGAATTGTAACTTTTAGTTATTAGATTTCAGTATTTCAGGTTATATTTTCATTTAGTTGATGATGATGATGGTGATGGTATACCAGGAATGGGCTGGCCCAAAGAGAAGCCCAAAGAGAAGTCAACGGAAGCCCAAGAAGAACGGTCAACGTTCTTACAGCCCACTAAAAAGGCGGGCCCAGAAACTAGAAAGCCCAAAATCAAAACGGTCAACGCGGGCGTTAACTGTCTTGGCGGCCAACTTGCTCGCAGGCGGCCAACTCGATGTTGACCATCGTGCGAAGCCAAACTGGGCCTTTAGAAGCGTTCCTACAGTGATGGGCCCATTCCACTGTGGCCCACAGCCCATCAGTGGACCGCCAGCCACTCTCCTTTCATCCTTTGCGAGAGCGGCCAACACGCGGACGGTCAACCCAGGCGTTGACCGTCTGCGCCCTGCACATTGGGCCCAAAAAATATCTTTCTACAGTAATTGGCCTACTCCGTTTGGGCCCACGACTCATCCACGGCCAACCAAAGCCTTCCACGCGTCTTCCCCGATTATAAGAGGATATTGACAAGATTAGCGCCTTTCAAATAAGGAATGCGCCAGATCTTTCCAATATCTTGCCCGCCAAGACACTCCAACGGTAATATGTTGAGAAGGAAGGAAGCAAATTTAGAAAGTTGTTCGCCGCCACACAAGGAAACTATCGCACCCACCTTGGCAACTGACGTCTGCTCCAGAAGGCAAGCCAACCACGGTGGAGATAGGGGATCCCGCCTTCCAAAGAAGGGGAATCACCCTCTCAACCATAAATAAGCTCTAGAACCCTCGTTCTAGACACGCTTTCTCTGAGGCTCTCATTGACGCTTTCTTTCACGCTTTCATCCATGCATTGAATCACCAAAAAGATCCTAAGTGTTCTAAACGAGCTCCCTCTTGCCTGCTGAGGCTAGAAGCTCTCAGAACCTCAAACCATCTCTAAGACAGCAAGCGAGCTCTTACGGCCGTTTACGCCTTCCCACCATCCGGATACAAGAAAGGCATCGCGTCTCTCTTACATCTGGATCTTCACATTCCTCATCCCCCTTATTCAACTCTCAAGCTCTTCAATTTCTTTCATCAGAGATTGCCTTACTGACTTGAGCGTCGGAGTATTTTCAGTGAGACAACCTCCCGCCGATAACGCTGACCTCTTGTTCGTTTTAGTGGTGTACAGGACCTGCGCTCAGTGAACGGAGCCGGATCGAATCATCCAAGAAGAGTCCGAATCTGTTCGAAGTCGAATCCAGGTACGCATTAAAAAGATATTTTTAATAACTTTTTAATGGCTACAAAGTAAAATTTTAAAAAAGTTATTAAAGCCTACTTATATAACAATATTTTAAGAATGTCTTATCATAAAAATGTTATTTTGTAAATTTATAAAATATAAATATGTAAGTTTAATAACCAATAAAATTCTGATCCATTTTAAGATCCAAAATTTTTTGAATATTTTTTATTTGAGTGACATTTATTCATGAATTCTTAATTTATATTTAGGTTATTGTTACAGATAATGTTTAGATTACCATTTACTTTTTTATAATTTTAAAAAATATATTAATTTATAAAAGAATAATTTAACTGATACTCTTTGTAAAAAACTAATAGTCACTAATATTTATTTTTAATTTATTGATAACTAAATAAATATACTTGTCAAAAAAAAGACAACTAAATACATAAGCAATGCCATAAAAGTAAATATTTGTAAACTTATATTGGAATAATAAATTTTATAATACTAAAACTAAATTTAAATTTAACTCATTAATTTAATGAGTTCAGAGTTATAGTTAACGATTCAATATCACATACCCATATTACATTTATAAAATATATAAAAAAATACCATTTTATATAATAAATTATAATAAAAAATTATAGTTGGCATGCAATATGATATTATAAGTTATGTTAAGTTTTTTTTTAATTTAAATAATTATGAACTAAATTATCATAAAATAAAATTTATCTGTTAGTTTATTATAGAAAAATTCAAATTTTAGCTTTACACCGGCAGTGAAACTTCGGGAGGTGCAGTCGAGCTGGATTGTCCCCTAAGGATATTTCATTCTCCAAAATTGGGATGTACTATTAAATCAAAATTAGGGTTATGCGCTATGAATTATGGTAACGAAGTAAATTTATGAAGTGATTTGTGACTAATCATTTATATTATATTTCACATAATTGTAAATTCATAAATAACTATTAATATATATCAACTTTATAAAGTATTTACATTTCAAACAGGGATAAATTAACGTGACCTTCAAAAAATCTATAAAAATGTGAAGACAAAAAAGAAAAAAAAATTGAATAATAAAAAATAACTATTTTTTTAACTAAAAAGAGCCTAAGTGCATGTTTAGTTAATAGAAATTAAAAAAAAATTTATTTTATTTTAAATAAAATATTTATTTTATTATTTGATTATTTTTTAACAAAAATTAAATATTTTTAAAGAAATAATTATTCCTCCAATTTAAAAAATAAAAAATACCATATACTATTAGGTATTTTTTATTCCTTACATATAAGAAATAGTTATTTTCACAATCCATAAATTTTATTTTTATTTTGTTCTCGTTGTTGTTATTATTATTATTATTATTATTATTGTTGTTACTATTATTATTATCACTGTTATTATTACTATTATTATTATTATCATTATTGTTATCATCAATATTATTACTATTACTATTATTATTATTATTGTGGAGGATATCATTGTCGCTGAGGATATGATTGCAGAGGCATGTAGGCATTATCATGCTATCCGGCCTCCAAAATTTATTTATTTTTGAATAATGATAAAAAAATTATTAATATAACTTTTTACATTATTTCTCAAACTATTATTACATACCAAATATTAGAATACTAATTCTCAACTTATTTTATTTCAATAATCATATATGAGAATAGAAAATTTTAACTCTATTTTTATTTTATTTTATTATTTAAAAATAATTATTCTATTCCTATCTTATCACATTTCAGTAATCAAACATACCATAATACTGTATTCTTCTCGCCTTCTTTCTACAACACTTCAATCAGCTTCCCACGAAACAGAACAAAAACAAAATAAAAAGCAAAGAAGATAGCAATTAATAAGACATTAATAGTTGGATATGAGTTACTCTCATATGAGCTTATATCCAATTACAGATTTGGTCAAATAGACATGGGTGCAATACTAATATGAGCTCATATCAAATTGACAGGCTGACATATTTGGTCAAATAGGCATGGGTGCAATACCAAGGTGAAGTACTTTTGTATTCACTGAGCGCTTGTGATCTTATGACAAAGTATACGCCGGAGTAAAGAATTGGCCGTAGTGATAATTGGCCAGAGTGATACTTAGCCAAAGTGACACTTGGCTGGAGTAATGATAATTGGTTGAAGTGAAACACTTGATCAGAGTGGTGATAATTGACCGGAGTGAAACACTTGATCGAAGTGGTTATAATGGGCCAGAGTAAAATATTGGCCGGAGTAATGATACTTGGCAGGAGTGAAGTATTAGCTGAAGTGGTGATATCGGCCGGAGTGGTGACGTCGCTCGAAGTAATGAGGCCAGTCTAATCCATAGTGATATAACGCCGGCCGAGGGCACCAATTACGAAGGGTAGCCTATCTCAAAAGTTGGTCACCTGTAAAATTCAGTGCAAGCAACTAACTTTACAAAGTAGATAATTGACTTTCTAGAGTTGATAATCGACTTTGTAGAGCAGATTAATTGTAAAGTTCAGGACAAGAAGGTAACTTTGTAAAGTAGGTGGCACGCTTTGTAGTGCACTCAACCGTTTTATGGTGCATGCGACTATCTTGCAGAGTAGGCATTACTTGGTGCATTTGTATGTATATATACATAGCTACGTTTCTAAAGGAGTAAGAAATAGAAAAATGAGGAGTCATCATTTTACTCTTGTAATCTGTTCTTCGAGAATTTCCGTAAATAAGAATTTTTGTAACCAAATTTCATATAGTAAGATTTTATGGACTAACTATCAAATAATTTTCTCCCTTTTATTCAGAAGAAAATTTTCACGTAAAAATTATGTATTCTGTTCTTCCCTTTCTCTATTGTGTGTGTAACTATTGTCATCATTCTCTCCTCTTGATTCCCCGTCCGACCGTGCAATGGCGTCTGTTTCTCTGCATTTAAAAGAAGCAGGTTGGCTTAATTGGTGGGATACGATCACAGCCATCCTGGAGATATTGCTTTATACGAATATATGTTGGTGGGGATTGACAACGCAGTAATTACACTGCATCAATGGGCTTCCTCCATTGCACTAATTAGATATGACAATTTCTTTTTTATTTCTTGGGTAATTTACAGCGATATTTTCACCCCATGACGTTCATGCATATCATTTCACTTATTCCTCAACCAAAACTTGTTTTTCTTTTGGTGTATACTACTTATTACTCAACCATATGCTTTATTTTCTAATATTTACTATAATAATATAACTGCATATATTATAGTAGAGATTCTAAATAATTTTCAAATTCTAGTTTTTCTGAGGCGTGGGAGATAAAGGACTGTAAAACCTGCTTGTCCCGTCCCACTCTATTGTCAATTCTTGGTGCAATTTAGTTTCTTAAAGCCTATCGTTTACCGCCTCTTGTGTAATCATCAAATGTTTGAGTTATCTATTAGTAGTAAATTTAATATAGTACTTCGACATTATTTTTAGAGACTTGAGAGAGAGAGAGATATCGATTCTATAATCCAACGTTCAGTGAGCCTCTCGACGTAAAAATATAATAATCTTAGGTATTTTGGCAGAGTATTTAATAAGCTGGGCAGAAAATGCGTGGGGGAAGGGGCAATAGAAGATAAAATTAAATGACAGCCACCAAAGGGTTTAAAGATTGTGCAGCAAAAAGGTGAGAAAATGGACCACCCTAGCCCTACATCGCTATCCATCCCCACGAGCTCTGCATTAAGAAAGAGTACCCTCTTCGTTTCAGGACCAGTCCCTTTAAGAAAAAGCTGTATAGAGGCTTCGTAGAAAGAGAAACCCTATTTTCAGCGGCATTAATGTCGAAATATATAGCTTTTTCAGAGGAGGAAAACAAAAAAAGAAAGACATTGGAAGACCCATAGAGGTTATTTACAAATTCTGAAATGCCTATTTTGATAAGCCTTAACATTTTTGCGAGTGCTTAAAATGTATGCCAAATGTGTTTCGGTGGGTCACTTTCTTGTAAGATCAATAACCCGTTGTGTTATATTTACTTGGTGAATTACTCAACTGAAAATGGAGGAGAGTTAATAATAATAATAATATTATTATTATTATTATAAACCAAGCTAGTTATTTAGTTTTATACTGTTTTATCTGTTTGCTTTTACAATGGAGAGCAAACAACAAGAGAACGACAAAACAAGAAATAATCGAACCGAGTTATTTTATATCTAGACGACATCTTTTATTGGGATTCTTTCAATTTTTTGTTGTGCTGAATAATAATATATATAATGTTTTTATAAATTCAGAGTTTTCAGTTTCATTAGCGTTCTGTATAAATATCAAATTCAGCTTATTTATTAGTGTGTGAGAATGTTTTGAAAGTAGACTTTGATGAAATAATTGAGAGCTGAGCGCATTTGTATAATCGGTTACTCTTTACAGGGGAGCTCAATTTGAATGCGATAATTCCTTGATTTTTACCATTTTTCGAAGGTGCTTTTTTACATAAAAATCTCTGAGTCTCATGTGTGTGACTAAGTCTGCATTTGTTGTATATTGTATGGCTTAAAATTATTTCTATAATTTGTAAATACTGCACTAAATTGAATGGGTACATAAGGTCAATAGAACTTCAATTCATGTAACCTCTAATTGAAGGTCAAACCATGCATGCATGCATGCAGCACCAATGCCTGCTCTGTTGTAGTTATTGCAGCTTATCCTCCATAAAGTTGTCATCTCTT
>JAOVVI020014616.1:0-11443 GCA_028571085.2 Nepenthes alata | reverse complement strand
ATAAACAATATCAAAAGTAATAACAATAATATAATGCTCAACAAAACTCTATGTGAGACTCTATAACTCGTTGTAACTACGACTCAAAAATAACAAACGATGTTCACTATACCCGCATATCACAAAAATAAAAGGATTTTGTAGAATCCGGATCTCATTAATTATATGCAGGGATTATCAGATTCCAGTATTATGAGAAAGATAGGGATTCATTAGACCTAAAGTTCTGGATAACCAAAATCTGAATTAACAATAAAGTGTTATGGATTTTAAAAAATCTGAATTTCATTTAATCCAACCCATATATTTTACTAAACACAACTCATTTTCCACTGAATCTTAAGCTCAAATGGTATCAATAATAATGAGATATAACAAAAATTTTCTGGATCTTATTTTGCTACGATAAACCTACCATGTATATCTGTTCTGTCAGTTGGTGGTATACCGTGAGGTAATCGATACTCGTAAATTTAAAATGCAACTAAATTCATGATCTACTGAGACTTTGCCATACAAAATACGGACATTTCACCGGCGTGCTTTTACTCCTCCCACAAAGGGTATGGGAATAACTATGTCTAACTTCTCTCCGCCCACAAGGAGTACGGGAATATCAATTCTCAGATTTTCACCATCCTCAAAGGGTAAGAGAATCACTCTAACATGTCAAATCTGATGTCCATCGCCATGATATCTTTCGATACCACGCCATACGATGATCATATATAAGTATCCCTCACACTAAATAATATACTTTATAACCACCATAATACGAAAATTAGTATTGGATGACTATTAGCCACATTAAGCTTTCGTAGGTTTTATAATCTTTAAGACAGTAATACTTTCATATAATCTCTTTTACCTTACAATAGGAAACCAATAGTATACTCATGTAAACTAGTATCATGCAAAGGAACCCCGCAACGCGTAATGATAAAAGTGTCATTCGATATTAATAAGGACTATACTAAGACAATCAAAGTAACACAGAGAAAGTCATCATCGAGAGAGAACGAAAAATATCCATGAATATACTAAATATCCAACTATTAGTATCCCACTGGTCTACTTCAGCCAACTAAGCTATACAACTCATAAGACGATACCTCCTAAATACCAAGTATAGAACTTGATCAAAATTCATTTAGGTTCTTTGGCGTTAGAGTGCCCGCTTGCACCCCGCTTCGTAACATTTTGACTATTTATCATCGAATTTATTAATTTGTTAATCTCATCTATAAAGTCATAGATATATAAAATATACCCTATATTATCACTACCAAATATCTCATGAAATGCCACCACCGTCCGAACCCGAGCCAACACTTGATTTCAGTGAATATAATGGCTCCAGCAAAAATAGTTTCAAATTCTAAGTCTGGGTTTTAGACAGCTAACTTTGCCTATTAGTCCATCAATTATTATAATTTCGGATAGTCGAAGTCCGTTCTGTCAATACAATATTAATCTATGCATATCCATTATGTAAGAATGACAATTAAATAGACCTGAATGCATGAACTTAACATATAAATGATTAGCCCAAAATTCAGAGCAGTTTAAGCAAACATGAGTTGAGAGAGACTCTGTGATAGTTGTCATATATTCATCCCTCGATTTCTATTATTTCAAGTAAGCAAACATAACTTCTGGCAATGCAGTATTAAACTATACATTTCATAGTGTAAGGATAAAAATATTTCAACCATGAACACATTTATTTACCACATGTACGAGTAGCCTGAACATGGCTTGAAACCATAGCCCCCTATAAACATATCAATTTTCAGTGGTCCTCAACCACTTTTGTCACTCAATTTCTACAATTTTGAGAAAACAAAACCAAGCATTATTAATACAACATTATACCATGCATTTCATAATATAAGAACACTAATTTCAAAAATATGGACGAATTAATTAAACGTATAAATGTTTGGCCCGAAAATGGCTAGGAAACTGATTTCCTCTCTCATTGACACTATTCATCATCTTCTTTACTTCACAGTTACCGTTCCAAAAGTTGTAGAGCACAAATTTGCTTCAAGAAACATCCAATGACGGTTAACAGAACACAAACCAATGATTTCTGCTATATTTGAACAATTATCAAAGTTAAATGGTGTTTGTAGTTTGGTTCTAAAGCTGAAAACTACACTTTGTTTTATACAAAGGAAATTTAAATTGGTCGGATGAGAATCAGCTTGCATTTTAATGGGAATTTCTAGGAATGGGTAGCCCATGAACAATAAAATAAAAGATGTTTGCAAGAAGATAGAAACCATGAGAGTAGAGAAGTATCACTTGCCTTGATGATTTCATTCTCCTTGGCACAGCAGCTGAAATGGCAACACAGCAGCAGGAGAGGATTTTGAACAGAGCCTTAGCATAGCAAGTGATCGGTACCATTCTCCCCCTTCTCTCCATCCCTCATGCACAAGCAGATTATAATCTCTCTCCTCTATATTATTTTGCTGCAACAGAAAAACAATACAGTGGAAGACGGACATGCTAGGTGTTACAGCCTGAATTTTTATAACACAGTTTTGTGGCTATACAAATTTTCACTGTGACACTAGGCCGGTGGGGTGAGGGCTCCTTATATAGAATATTATTATTATTATTATTAGAAAGAAATGACTTGGCTGAGGTGGAGATGAGGGATGGCTATTGGCTTGTTTTGGATGCAATTAGGGTTAGGCTAAGTGATGTTTTGAGGTATTTCTAATTTTGTTGTGATATAATATAATCCGAAGAACTCACCAAAAATTTTAGTATATTGATACTTCAATTAATAAATACAAGTCATGTTCAAATAAAATGAATATAATCAAAAAAAATTTCGTAATTGATAATTAAATGTCACACAATAAGTTGACTAAATTTAAAAATTACCAAAGCACCCTTCAAAGGATTTTATCTGCATAATTCAATTTCATAGTTAATGACTTCTACTAATCATTGGTCCAAAACATCACAATTAAAATATTGGGATATTACAATAAGCGGTGGTGTTGACAGCATTGGCTGTGATAGTGTGGTAATGATGGAAGCGGTGGGTGGTGGCAGCGAGGTGTAATGGTTGTGGTTGTACTGCCAGCAGTGGTAATAGTGTGGTATATTTGTGGCTTCTTCCAAATAAAGAACAACATAATTCCTTTCTTTGGAAGGGAATTCTTACCCTTTGAAACCTATTTTTCCATTCTTATGCCTCACATGTTGTGCAATAGTACGTGAAAGCAATACGTTGGTTTGGGGCTCTGCATTTTAAAGAATGAACATATTTGAAGCATTAGCATTTGACATTTTATTCATTGAGGCAAACTGTCTTTCACCAACTCTTACTGCTTAACTTATGTCTAGCGTTGCTCTAACTTGCATAGTGGGGTAAACAGAATTGAAGGTTTAGCACAATTTGTCTTTCCATAAACCACAGAGCCATTTTTATTTGATTATTTTGTTTCTCACTAAGAGGAAACAAAGGCTTCTTAAGATATCAATGATGGATATCGAATGCCAATGGTGGAAACGCTAAGAATGTGTGTATAGATTTTACATTTGCTCAGCCAGTAACAGAATGTGGAGCACAAGTCAGCTAAACTGAAGCTTTTCTTTTCAACCTTGACACCAACATCATAAATTTAGATCTACCTTTTGCTGTCTGACTCTCTAGGTACTCCACTGAATTTTGCACACCGTTTGTGCTTTCTTTTCAACCTTGAAACCAACATCATAAATTTAGTTCTACGTTTTGCTGTCTGTTGCTCTAGGTACTCCATCAAATTTCACACTGTTTCTGCACTCAATTTAACCGAGAGGAGAGACCAGACATTCTTCTCGGCAAATTCATATGAATATCCAGCGAAAAGGTTGATGGCATCTATTTGTTTCCTTTTCTAACAATTCCTGATTCATGTATCTAAATTTTCAGTGTCAAGTGACACATATGTTAACCTGAGTAATGCTTTACCTGTTGGAAGATTCCTCAACCACAGTTCTTACATTAGAGTGGTAGAGTATAAAGTAATTACAGGAGCTTCAATTAAATCTTGTAATTTTGGGTCTGATGGTTTCTTGATAAAGCATAGAGTCTTTTTTATTGAGTGGTGATAAGTTCAATTTCTAAAACTCCCATTTTCTTATAATTAGTTGTCAACATATAGTAGTTAGTGGGTTTGTGTTTAATCCACATTTAAGGTTCAAAAATAGAAATCCTGCAAAGGGGGTGTGCTAGAGTATAAAATCATTTTTATTCCTTCACCTAACAATTCAAGTTTTTAGGTCTGTTGATTTTTTTAGAAAGTATCAGTTTCCAACTCCTCAGGGCACTAGCATTTTTATCTTCCTCAATCATTAGCCTCAAGTTCCATATGCAAAACCATGAAATATATTAATTTCTTTGGACTTCGCCCTAATTTGGTGACATTTCCGATTAAATCTTTATATTCCTAGATATTATATAAGTTGGATATTCAAAGAGGAGGCAGGTTGATTAGAGCATTGTTGATTGACATCCTGCTACTGATATGTCTTTAGGCTGCAAAGAATGGGAGGCCTTCGACTAGAGCTGGTGCAGCATGGTGAAGCGTGGCGCCTCCTCTCTTGCTTGTGGCTGCATGCTGGAGCCATCCATTTACTAGCCAATATGGTGAGCCTTCTATTTATAGGAATCCGTCTTGAGGAAGAGTTTGGATTCAGTAAGTTTCTATCATCTACCTATTTTTATATTCCACGCTTTCCCTGATATATTTATTTTCCTTCCTCAATTGTCTGTCACTAATTTGTGTTGGCAGTGAGAATAGGACCCTTATATCTGCTCTCTGGTTTTGGAGGAAGCTTGCTGTCTTGTCTGCATTTGCTCGTTGTTACTAATAATGCCAACTTAGTATCCGTTGGTGCATCTGGTGCCCTTTTTGGTCTATTGGGAGCCATGCTTTCTGAGCTTATTACAAACTGGACAATTTATTCAAATAAGGTATCTTGTTGCTTCTGTTTCTTATGGCGTTTCTGAGGTCAAGCAGGAAGTGAAATTTCTGACCAAAGAAAAATCATCGTGTCAAAACATAAAATCGAGCCAAAAAGAGGGTTGTTTGCTGATTGAAAGAACAAAAACAGCAATACTAATATTAAATCTCACTATTTGGTTCGATTATATGAATCCTTCTTGCCCATTTGCCCATCTTAAAGCAGCATTATGAACCCCAACCCCCCCATCTCTCAAAATCCAAAACTTTAACAGTATCGAAATCAGTCGTGGTTATATTAGTATTAGTCGTATTGAGTAATATATATTGGTATCGGCATATATTGGATGTAAAATATTTTTATGATTTGGAATCTAAATGGTAAATGCCTAACAATATTAGATATATTTGCTGATATATCACTGATATGAAGATACATCTCGATTTTATAGCGGTATCCAAAGATATGGGTATCAAAGGGCCGATACTAATATATATTGGTTAATATTTCATTACTTGCCCCTCCTATTGCTTTTAACGTCATCAGACCACTCCTCCTCATGGATACCTCTTGGATATTATTGTCTCAAAACTCTCACAAACGTCTTTTCCTCACCTTTACTTAGATTTTTCCTACTTTTTAATAACTTACTATAAATATAAATACATGCATTGCTTATTTGATCTTGTAAACTTACCAACACCTGTCTGTCTCATTGATTTTATGTAATCAGGTTCAATGGAAGCATAAATTCATTAGTCCTAAAGTTACTTCCTAATGCAGCCAAAGGTGGTAGGGTTTTGTATCTAAATAGGGACCGGTAGAACTAATGTATATTATCAAATACTCATAAAAGGCCAAAGCATAATTCTTTGATTATTATTCAAAATCTACTTTACAAACAATTCTTAAGCTTTCTTAAATAGAAAAACCAATCATAAGTGAATTGAGTAATGAGGGGGGAAGACAACATAATTTGGAGGGGAGTTGTATAATTAAGAGGGAAAAGGGTAATCGGTGGACGGTTGGCCGTGGAGTTGAGGAGGAGGGGGTTGTCTCTTGGTTACCTCAGGGACATTAAAGACATAAGAAAAACAAAGCCTTATTTTGTTTAATTATTGTCGCATCATTCTACATTCGAAAAAACTCATCCTTGAGTTTAAGCTGGTGATATTGCTTTCCGAATAGATTGGTAGTTGAAGGGAGTGGACTGGTGGAGGTTGCAACTGTGCTAGATGAGAACATATAGGTGGTGGAGGAGAGTGAACTGGAGATGGCTTAGGAATATTTGGAGATGGAAACACAGGTTTTGGAGAAGGTGGAAGGCTGGCTCTGGGTGGTCGAGAAGCAGCTTTTGGAGTATGTTTTAGTGTAGGGAGGACTGGCTTTGGTTGCCTTTCTATTGTGATAAGAAGTGGAGTGGGGTGGTTAGTGGGGCGGCACCTTGCTGCGGGTGATCTTGGTGAAGTAGAGGTAGGACTCAAAAATTCTCCATTATTCAGAGGAGTTCATTCGGCATAAAAAAATGGTTGGTGTTCAGGAGTGGTGATGTCGCTCTCATTTCCGTCGTAAAAGGTCATCTACTATCCTCTGTAACTTGGCATTGGTTTGCCAAGGTTTGGTAATTTCTTCATGGAAACTTCACAATCCTCAAGTCATTCTTTCTTTGATACCAATTGATGCAACTGAAGGTGGTGGGATTTTTAATCTGACTAGGGACTCATAGTCACAATTGATTGAGATTCACAAGATTAATTTAGATGACTAAATATTTATAAAAGCCAATTTCTAATCGTTTGATTAATGCTAAAAATCTGCCTTACAAACAATTTTTATGACTTTTTAAATAGAAAAACTAATATTGAGTGAATTGAGTAATGGAAAAGAGGGAAGGTTAGTAGCTAATAACATAATTAAGAAGGGAAAAGACAACATAATTAAGGAGGGGAAATGATATAATTAAGAGGGAAAATTGGGAGAGGGTAGATGGCTAATTTAATTAAGAAGAGGGGTAGCGGTGGAAGGGTTGCCTTGGAGGTTACGAGTTGGGGTTGTTACTTTCTTTGGAAGTAGGAACATGTAATTGGGGATATGTTTGTTGGGTTTTGGTCATTTTTTTGTGGGTGTCACAACAAACGGATAACCACCAGAAGGTTATGCGATATTCCTGCAAGGATTACAATGTTCGCACACGCGATGAATCCCCAAAGTGCCAAAAGTAGTAGGCGCGCGCCTGAGGTGCACCTGAGGCACTAATTCCAGAAGGTGCACTCTCGATGCTCGCCTGAAGGGCCCCCAAGGTGCCATTTCTAATGGCACCCTTGCTCGAGGTGCACCCGACAAATGCTTGAGCACCCTTCGCAATATAAAATCACGCCTGACGTAATTTTAGGGCATTCCAAAATTATTTCTCACACAAGGAGCGCCACACAGAGAGGGAGAAGAGAAAAGGAGAGAAAAGCAGGAGGTTCGGTATCCGGTTGAGATCGGATTTGAGTTTCGTTCTTCGCTTCTCCAAGGTTGGATACGTTGTTCTAGAATGGGTTTCTAAAACGTATTTCGTTTGATTGCTCTTATTTTTCGTTGTATTTTCTCTTGTGAGGTTTTAGGTGTATTGAGAGAGTTGTAATCAACCATACTTCATTTGGGATTGTCATGAAAGAATTTTGGAGGGGGTTATTTGTAACCGGAATTATTATTATAGTGAATTTATTCGGAATTTGTTCCGTAGCTTTTCGATTGAAAGGATTTTTTACATTAAAAACGTTGTATATTATTGTGTTTCTTTTGCTCACGAGTTTAGTGGTTAACGTTTAATAGGAAATTCGAATTTTAACATGTGTTTGGGTCAAACCCCAACAATGTTGCCCAAAGATATTGAAAACATAATAAAAATAAAGTTTACTTTTGCTCAATTATTACCACATCATTCTCCTTTATTTGAAAAAACTTGTCATCAAGTTTAAACGAGTGGTATCACTTTTCGAATAGATTAGTAGTTGAGGTTAGTGGACTGGTGGAGGTTGCAGCTGTGCTAGATGAGAATATGTAGGTGGTGGAAGAGAATGAACTAGAGATGGCTTCGGATTGTTTGGAGATGGTGGAGGGCTACCTTTAGGTGGACTAAATTCAACTATAGGTCGAGAAGCAGCTTTGGGAGTAGGTTTTGGTGTAGTGGGGGCTGACTTTAAATACCTTTCTGTTGTGATAGGAGGTGGAGTGGGGTGGTTGGTGGGACGGCATATTGTTGCTGGTGATCTTGGAGAAGTGGAGGTGGTGTTGGGGAAAATACCAGTCGGATAAGAATGCACACACACATATGATGTGGGAGAAAGAGGAGGAACACACAAATTTTATGTGGAAATCCTTCACGAACCGAAGGGAAAAACCACAGTTAACTTAATTCACAAATAAGTCCACTATGTGAAAATTGGTTACAAACCCGGGACAGAATAAAAATAATAATTCCAGAGTAAGAAAACTATTACTTTGCTCTTAGCTCTCTGTTTTTCTTTTTTCCTTCCTCTCACTGGTGGTGCACTCCACTCTCTTTTCTTTTTCACACACGCCTAGATTTCACCACTGTAACTTCACCGTCTCAGCTATATAACATTCACCGCATACTCAGCATGTATATTTATACTGACTTTGCCTAGAACCATCTTCTGAATAGGTAGGTTGTGTGTAGACAAATACTTGCCACCAATTCTACAACCTGCCACCTACTTTGCCCACCAACTCTACCAAGTGTAGTCTTGTCCTGTCAGGAGACGTTGACCTTTTTCGCGAATCAGGTACCAGCTCTGAAGATCAACTATCCTTCTGAAAAGCTGCCTGCATAGATGTCGCCTGTCTCCCCTTTTGATGGCTACCAACTTTGGTACGCAGACTTTGCAGATCCAGCAAAGTCCTTGGTTATTATTCTTCAACTGAGTCCTCCGGCGTTATTTATTGGTTGATGTCCTCGGTCTTTACTATGCTCAGCCCATATCTTCGAGCGTTACTGCGCATAGCAACCTTGGCTGTTTCTGTACCTCGGCTATTTTCCATGCAGCTGGCAAGTCCTGGTCATTTTGCCTCAACCTGGCAAAATGACTCATCCTATCAATACGTCGCAACCGGGCAAAACCATAATCAGCCGGTCAACCTGTTGACCGGCCATTTTGCCTCCAGCCGGTCAACCTCCTATTGAACGGCCACTTCCTTGCCCATCTACAAAACTTGCCTTGCACGATCGGTATTCTCCGGATTTTCACTCCGGCAAATGCACTCTAATATTTGCTCTCTGGAAACCCACTCCGGAGAATTCCTCTCTGGCAAATTCTACTCCGGAAATTCACTCCGGATTTCCCACTTGGGAGAACTCTTCTCCGGAAAATCCACTCCGGAGAAATTCACTCCAGATAATTATTCACTCTGGCATATTCCAAGCCGGAATTTCCCCACGTGGGAGTGATCACAACACGTGGAGCTTAGAAACTCTTTTTTATTTATCAGGGCTTTACTCCGCGTAAAAAACTGTTAATATTCGAGAGTTTGGTGACTTTGCTCTCATTCCCGTCATAGAAGGCCATCCACCATTCTCTGTAACTTAGCATTAGTCTGCCGATGTTAGGCAATTTCTTTACGGAGACCTTGCAATCATCGAGCCATTCATTCTCTGTAAAAGGCCGAAGGTGGTGGAATTTTTTATCCGACTAAAAATCCACAATCCTGACTGATTGGGATTTGCAAAACCAATCTAAATGACAAAGTACTCATAAAAAAAAAATCAATAACTAATTCTTTAATTAATATTCAAACTCTGCCTTGTAAATAATTTGTAAGCTTCCCTGAATAGAAAAACTACTCGTAGGTGAATTAAGCAACGGGAGAGAGTGGTGGTTAGTAGCTGATTACATAATTAATGAGGGGGGAAGACAATATAATCAAGGAAGGGGATGATATAATTAAGAGGAAAAATGGGAGGGGACAGGTGACTAATTCAATTACGGGGAGTGGTAGTGTGGAGGGTTGGCCCAGATGGTGAGGGGAGGGTGTAAAGATTTGCGCAGCGATGAAGTGGAGGAGACGACGAACTGGAAAGACGAAGGAAGGCGAAGATAGAACAGTGGCGCAGGATGCGGACGTAAATGTTATTCCATTTCAGTTGATTGCAAATTACAAAGCCCTACGCCCTTCTTTATAATACAAAGCAATAACAGGAAAAAAATATATACGAATATATACAATGCGTATTTTCCTATTTACCTACATTTTCTAATACCTCATCGCATGGTGGAGTAAATATGTTGATTATGCCCAGCTTGGATAAGTGGATCTTCAAACGATGTGCTGACAAGATCTTGGTGAACATATCGACAAGTTGATTATGAGTGGTCACATAATGAGTCCTGATACTGCCGTCTTGAATTTTGTCACGAACCAAATGACAATCCAACTCAATGTGTTTGGTCCGTTCATGAAAAACAGGATTGGCGGATATGTGTAGCGCAGCTTGATTGTCGCAGTAGAGGTCGGCGGCATGAGAATGAAGTACCCGCAAATCAAGTAGGATATAACGAAGCCATGTCAATTCGCAGCAAGTGGTGGCCATGGATCGATATTCTGCTTCTGCTGATGAGCGAGAAACAACTGATTGTTTCTTACACTTCCAAGAGATAAGAGAGTCCCCAAGAAGAGCGCAGTAGCCAGTGATGGATCGCCGAGTGTCAGGGCAGGAAGCCCAATCTGCATCACAGAAAGCTCGAAGTTGAACGTTAGAGGAAGAAGAGAATAATATACCTTGTCCCGGATTGTATTTTAGGTACCGCAATACTTGATGAGCTGCATGCATATGACTAGACGTTGGTTGAGTCATGAATTGACTCAAAATGTGAACTGCATAACAGATATCCGGTCTGGTGACGGTGAGGTACAAGAGTCTGCCGATCAGTCTTCGGTAGACGCTAGGATCTTGTAATACAGTTCCAGTTTCTTTGCTCAGTTTAAGATTTTGGTCCATTGGGAGTTTAAGAGGTTTGGAACCAAGGGCACCCGAGTCGGCCAAAATATCAAGTGCATATTTTCTTTGACAGATATGGATACCTGTCGATGAGCGTGCAACTTCAATCCCAAGAAAATATCGTAAAGTACCTAGATCTTTAATTTTGAAGGTACGATTAAGGTATGATTTAACTGAATGAATGGGAGCCAAAGAACTGCTAGCCACAATGATATCATCAACGTATACAAGTAACGCTGTAAATGATTGATCATCTTGTTTAGTAAAGAGGCTATAGTCAGCTTTAGATTGAGTAAAGCCATAAGTAATGAGAGAGGTGGAAAGCTTGGAATACCATTGCCTAGAAGCCTGTTTGAGACCATATATGCTTTTTAACAGTTTACAAACTTGATCCGGTTTCCCTTTAGTGTATCCAGGAGGTTTTTGCATATAAATTTCTTCATTTAAGGTTCCGTGTAGGAAAGCATT
>JAOVVI020014615.1:0-11443 GCA_028571085.2 Nepenthes alata | reverse complement strand
CAAAAAGGAAGAGGGACACCCCGTTCCTCTGCAGTCAAAATCATTCGTGTCGAAGCCATCACCGCTAGTATTAGCCTTTGCTTCATTTCTATTGCTAATCAGCATAGGAGTTTATTCCAGATGAAAAGAGATCAAGTAATGATTGAGGAGGCTTGAGACAGGGATGACCCGAGAAATAAAGAGTTGTGATATTTGGCTTTCAGTTTTATTTACATTTTTTAAATTTGAGACGGGACTGCGTTCCCAAGACTTGATTATTAGTAATATTTGTGATTCCTTGCATGTTATTAGTACTATCTTAATTATTGTGCTCGTTTCTTTATGATGCATTTATGAGGTTATTTAAGAGTTTGGGTTTCCGTGCAACGGATTCGGGTCAGGTCGGGTGACTCGGGCTTGAGATGTTACAAGAAGATTCAGAGCCATAAGTGATGCAAATCTCAGAAGCTGACAATTGAGTGACCCCATGCCTCGGTACTTGACTGATGGGGAATTGCCTGATGATGCGGACAATGCCAAGAAGGAGAAGAAGATGGCAGGGTGGTACACCATCATGGACGACCAGCTGTATAGATGAGGTTTCTCTGCCCCTATCTACGGTGCCTTTCTCCTGAAGAGGCTGATTACGTCATCGGAGAAGTGTACCTCTAAATTTGTGGATCCCACATTGAGGGCACGAATCTCGCATTCAAACTCATGAGGCAAGGATACTACTGGCTGACCATAAAGTATGATGCCACGGACTTTGTACGAAAATGTGTAAACTGTCAAGTCCACGGCAACCTTATCCACCAGCCGCATACGGAGCTCAAAGCCTTACAATCACTTTGGCGATTCGCATAGTGGGGGCTGGACATACTCAGGCCATTGCCGAAAATATCTGAACAGAGAAAGTTTCTAATTGTTGGGATCGATTATTTCACCAAAAGGGTCGAGGCCTTGCCACTGGCACATATTACGGAGCAGAATGCTACAGATTTGGTACAACCGAACATAGTGTGCAGGTTTGGGATCCCCGAGTGTTATCCGACTTAGCTACATGAGCTAAGTCATCGACACTAAAGCTGATAGTGTTATCCGTCATGCGCTACTTCTTCCTCCCAGTCTGCTGCTACTCGCTGCCAGATGGATTTTTACCAGGTCGGGTGGTTACCATGCTAACCATCCCTGCTGCAACCCGATCTCGGGGAGGAGTCTGTTCCTGCCCCTCTCCGTCAGCCGCTCCAGAGCTCCCGGCGTACTTGCTGAGGTGCCCTCTACGAACCAGCTCCTCGATCTCCATCTGTAGAGTCTTATAGTCCTCCGTCGCATGCCCAGTAGAGCGGTGGAAGTCACAGTACTTCGACTTGTTTCCAGAGTCTTTTTTCAGTGATTTTGGCTACTTCAAGAACTTTTTTCTGCGTATCTGTATGAGGACATTGGAGCGGGTGTCCGTCAGAGGTATGAAGCTAATGGACCCATCATCTCTGCGCTCCGGGGGCCTAGACCTGTGCTACTTCCGGCGGGAGTGATCTCCGCCGTTGTACTTCCTCTTCCCTTCTCTAGGGAACGATCGAGGCTGATCCGCCCGTTCGGGGCATTTTGCCACGTTAGCCTCTTCTGTCGCCGAAAGAAGAACTCCGCCTCCTTTGTGATGAACTCCGCCTCCCGGAAGGTTTGGGGATTCTTGTGGGCGAGATGCTTGAAGAAGTCCCTGTAGGTAAATGCGGAGATGAAACTCTCCAGCTTCATCTCCTCCGTGATCCTGGAAATCCGTCTGGCCTCCACCACAAAATGGTCCAGAAATCGTCGTGCGTTCTCTCTCGGTTTTGGTTTAATGTGGGAGAGATGCCACGACTGCTTCTCTTCCCGTCAGCTCAAGGCATACTGAGCCGGAAGAGGTCGGTCAGATCACGAAAGCTGCTGACAGTACCTGAAGGGAGGTGATGAAATCAGATTTGGGCATCTTCCTTCAGGATGAGTGGAAAACAGCGACACATCGCTGAGTCCTCCAGCCCTTGTAGACTCAGATGGGTACGGAAGTTATCCAGATGGTCAACCGGATAACTGCTCATATCGTATGAGTTAAGAGATGACATCTTAAACTTTAAGGGGATTGGACGACTCAGAACCTCCGCTGTGAAAGGAGATCAGTCTAAATCAAAGGCATGCTCTTCGTCTTGGAACACGCGATTTCAGATTTTGTCCACTCGCGGATCTGTACGAGTGAAGTTTGCTGATCTTTTGGAGTTGAGGTAAGCCCTCAACTCCAGCTTATCTCCGGAGGTTCCAGCAGCCGGCTGGCTGCTGCCTCCAGCAGATCTAGCAGTCCTGGAGGCTCGCTCCTGGACTGCCTTATTGTATTCTACACGAGAGTATCAGGGATTTTCTCTCTCCGAACTTTCTCATGGAGATGTGCTCTCGGAGCGTTCTTCAGGCCTGTTTTGGCCAGGAATATGGGAGGACGCTGAAGCTGGATTATTTTCGGCTTTTTCTGGCCTTTTGGCCGACTTGTTTTTTCTCTAGCCACCCCTTTTGATGGTTGGTGCAGGGATGGCCGCTGGAGAAGCCGCCAGCAGTCGTTGCTCATTCTGAGAACAAAATACCTAGAGTAGACGCGTGTTGGCCTGCATCTGTTCCATCAGTTACTGAAAATAGTGCGGTGGAACTTTGCCTGTAGCCCCGTTGACCATGGCACCAGCAGTGTGGTCTTGGTCGGGGTTGGTAGCATCTCTGGTGGGATCGCTAACTTGGGCTCTCGTGTTCACCATTACCGAGTCAGAAAGTGAAAAAAAGCGTTGTGCAGATTTGTGGTTGGCTTTTGTAAGTGTTTTCTACAAACGGCGCCAATGATGCGTACCTAGATCTGAACTTTGAACGGATTTAGATTCGTCTGGACGGTTTAAACCGGTTCCATTCCCTGAGTGTGAATCCTACACACTACTAAAAAGAACAGGAGGTCAGCGTGTCGGCGAAAAGTTGTTCCACCGAAAATACTCTAATGCTCAAGTTAGTAAACAGCCTTCGAAGATCATAAGGTATCAGGAACTGAGAATTGAGAGAAAGAAAGAAAATAGGAGTGCCTGTATCTCCAGATGTCAGAGAGGCCAGAAGCCACCGTCTTGGATCTGGAGGGTGGGGAGGCAGTGAATGGCTGTCAGGAGCACGTTGTTTTCCTTAGATTAGTGAGTTTCAGCGGGAAAACCAGGATCGTCCCTCTGTGAATATTCGAGTTTGGTTATCTAAAAGTTCTCGTGTGTAAGAATTTGGTGCGTGTGTTTGCGTAACAGAAAGCGTTTGCGTGAGTAATCAAAAGCGTGCCTTAAATGAGAATTCAATGGCTTATTTATAATTGATGGGGCGATTTTCCTTTTTTGAAGGAGTGATTCCCCATGTGATTCTGGGCTGGCTTGCCTTACGGAGCAGATGTCAGTTGCCAAACAGAGCAAGACAGTTTCCTTCTGTGGCGGCCAGCATCTTTCCAAACTGCCCACCTTCCTTTGGTGTATTTATCGTTGGAATTTCCAGTTGGCAGGAGATTGGAAAAATTTGGCGCATTCCTTACGTGAAGGGCACCGATTTTGTAAATATCCATTTTGGGAGCCAGCTGAGATCGTAGAATATGTGAGAAAAACTGTTGTTGGCTGGCTGATGGATCGTGGGCTCAAGTGAACTGGATCCATAACTATAGGAAAAACCACTGTTGGGCCCAATAGCTATAGTACGCAGACGATCAATGTTTGAGTTGATCGTCTGTGTATGAGTTGGCCGCCTGGATCGAAAAGAAAAAGAAAGTTACCTAAATAAAACTCATTATTAGAACTGAGAATAGGAAAGTAAGCTTAGAAGAATAATTCACAACAGCATCTGTAATTATTATGGACAAAATTAGAATAAAAAATCTAAGTAATGATGAAAAATAAAAATATGAACAAAAAACTCATTGATATTTTTATTTTGAAAAGACATTTATTGTATATAAAATAAATACATTTTTATCATAATTTAAATTAAAACTCATAATCGATACAAATCCATTTAGTAAAAATAGGTGCAGAGGGAGAGAATATACCTGGATACTCCACATGTAGAAGTAATGCCATTAAAGGTGAGAAACTAAAGCATAAAATAGGTTAGAGTATAGAGAATGAGAAACAAATAGCCACCAAATGTAGAGAAATTATAATATATGTTTGCCTAAATATTTTACATTAAGAACTTATGATTTGAGATAAGCTTTTAGCAATACAAATTTTAAACAAAAAACAAATAGAAGCTTGATCTCAATTAAAGTGATAACAAGTTTTAAAATTTTTAATTTTTGCACTGAGATAGCACATAAGAAATAAATTAATAATAGCATTTGATGACAAAACATAACATTTTTTAATTCCCCAAACCTATGATCTGTTCAAAATATGCTAGCAAAAACAAAATAAGAAAAAAATATCCAAAAGACCTAAGAAACTTGTTATAACTCTTATTATTTTTATAGGTTTTAAATTATTTTACTCTACGTGATTTATAAAGTTTTTTATGACTAACTTTCTAAGTGTAAATTTATGAGACTTAAAATTTATTCTAATTTTAAGATAAGTTAAAAGTTATTCTATTAATCTGTCATTTCAACATTTTAACCTATAAACTTATTTTAAACTAATTGTTGATTTAGATAATCAATTTCTTCACGAAGTGTTTGCTCTACTTTAAATTATGCATGGCAAGAAATCTAAAAGACAAACTTAAATCAATCAAAACTATAGAGTTTTAATCTATCATAAGTTCAACTATTCTTAAAAAAAATTTTTACCTCAAAATAAGAGCAGTTGAACCTACTATAAATAAGAATTTTTAGGTGAACAAAATAATTAAAGCGGGGCAAACAGCCACAAAAGGAGCCAGTTATTTAAAATGGACAATTATTTCTAAGTGGGCATGGTTTGAAATGAATAAATGATGAAATTAAGTCAATGTGAGAAAAATAATTTATCCTTAACTTTATCGACTCATGCACTTCACATATACAGACTCAACAATAGTTTTTTCTTTCTTAATAACTTTTCTTATAGATATTTTGTATGCTACAATAAATGTGATATGAGAAACTAACAAACAAAATATGCAAAAACAGAAAAGTCCCAAAAAAAACTTGTTATAATTCCTACAATAAATTGACAATAGGTTCTAAGTTTTTTTACTCCATGTGATTTATAAAGTCTCTTATGGGTAGTTTTCTAAGTCAAAAATTATGATACTTAAAATTTATTCTAATCTTAAGATAAGTTAAAGGTTATTCCTAAGATTGGCTCATTCTATTAATTTGTCATTTTAACACTTTAATCTACCAACTTATTTTGAACTAATTGTCGATTTAGATCATCAATTCCTTCATGAAGTGTTTGATCAGCTTTAAATCATTTTGGTCAACAACTAATTTCAATCAGATTTCAGGTCATCTATTTTTATTCAAACCATGTATGATAGGCGAAGATTTTTGACCCTTTTAAAAACATCTACTCTTGAAAAAATTTTACCCAAACAATTGATATATAACTAGCTTCTACAATTTATGAGAAGATACTCACAAACACCATATAGTGTCTATATACTCAATTATACACAATTCAGGTTAAATCTAATATCAACAAGTAAGGATGCTTTAAAATTTATATATTAACATATATAAAAATATGCATATAAAACTAAAACATTAAATAAATTTTAGCAAATAAAAAAGACTAGAGAAGCCCGAATTCTAAAATTTGATAGTACCTAAAATTTCTCATGGCAAAGCAAATGAGGTAGCGAATACTTACATACAAGTAGCCTCGTGTGTTTATGCTTCTTATCTGCAGTATTTTTGCGGTAATGCTTAACTCACCGTTGAAGCCCATGTCCAATGAACGCAGTTACTGATTCCGAAAGATCGCCACAAATTTGATCTGCACCCGCCATTTCTCATCTTCCCTCGTTCCGCCTCCCCTACGATCCGTGCTGTATTTCATCTCCCCGTATGTTTCTAGCCGGAAATCTGATGTCATCACCCACTGGTCAACCAAATGGTATGGACAAAAATAACTCACCAATAAAGGTTATGCTCAAGGTAAGTTCCAATGGATAGCAATTAGAAATTAATGCAGTGATTACAGAGCCAAAATACATAAATTTAATTAGTCAGCAGTAGGAATCGATTCCCTACTTACTGATCCAAGCGACATGCTCATCGGAAGTTCAAACAGATAGAAAAAGGAATTGAGAGAAAGGGACTTCAAGAGCGCTGCAGTGAAAAAAAAATTAAGACGATGATTCATTAAGTGGCAGATGCAATATCCCAATAAGCCATTATCACAATTCACAAGTTTTTCATCTTCTGTTGTTCTTTCACAAATAAGCTTGAATTAGATTATGGTGTCTAATTTTCCGATTCCTGATTTAGCAGTTGGATAAAATAATTTGCAGGTTGGGAATTAAGGTTGGTTTATAGTTGGGGGAAAGCAAAAATGTTGACCCAAGAGTTTGAATCTGGATTTCGATACTTTGAGTTATTACTAACCCAGCCAAAACAAAAAATCCCATAATAGTTTGAGAGAGAGAGAGATGGCCTATTAGGCGATCCTTGAAGGTATGGGGATAGACGATGGAATATCGGAGAAGAAGAGACTTCTACGCAGTGAAAACCAAGCCATATCTCAGCGGCAAACAGCCCAATCCAGGCCCACCGGCCGGCGCCGCCTCGTTCGGGCACATGGGTTGCTCTGTAAACCCATATCAAGCATAAGCTTGCAAACATGGAGGTTTTCAATCTTCCACGCCCAATCCAGCGGCAAACAATTTTAATCACATCCGTTAACAATTTCGTTTTCTAAATTCAAACACAAATCTTCCAGCAAGCCCAACGATTTCTAAATACTCCAAAGTCAGGATATTAAAACAGGAAAACAAATTCAACTACCATTCATACAATTACACAAATTTTAATCAAAGATAACAATGACTAACCATAAGAAAATCAACGAACAACTTTCACTCAATTTGTAGTCCCCAATTTGACGAAATTGATAAACACGAGCGGCATTCCTCATCAACTTTCCCTCCCAACGAAAAAAAAATTGAGATGGACAAGCGGGAATCGCAGTGAGGAGAGAGCCGTTTGAATCGGCAACGGTAACCGAGGTGGAGAAAGCAAACTAAGCAGAATGTGAGGAGAAAACTGAGAAAAAAAGGGACGAAGGAGACTGTAAAGGAAGCAGAAGATCATAATCAAATCTTTTTGATTTGGAAAATTAATTAAGGCGAAGAGTGCGACGGCGACTGCAACAAAACGAAATCAAAACTTGATTCGAACAGAGAAAGCAAACAAAGCAGAATGTGAGGAAAAAACTGAGAAGAAAAGTGACCAAGAAACAGAAAATCATAATCGAATCTTTTTGATTCGGAAAATTAATTGAGGCGAAGAGTGAGACGGCGACTGCAACGGAACAAAATCAAACTGGATTCGAACAGAAAAAGCATGCTACAAATCAGAGCTAATAAAAAAGATTACGATATTATAATAAAATAACGTAATATATTATTAAAAAATATTATTTTTTGAGAAAAAAAATTAATTAAAATATAAAACTTTTACCTAAAATAATGAAAGTAACAACAAAAAAAGAAGAGAAACTAATCTTATTTTTTATTGTTAATTGTTGTCCTAATATTTTATAGGAATTAATATAAATTGATAATTATTATATTATTTTAAACAAGAAATTAAAAAAAAATATTTTTTATGTTAATATAACATTTTTTAATTAATCAAAAATATTTAAATTATCGTATGAAATACTCAAAATTAAATTTTTTTCAATTTTTATCTAAATTGTTTTTATATTTTAAAATATTTTTTCTCTTGTATACCCATCAGTATATAATAAACAAAAAATTTAACTAATAAAAAAACAATATTATAATATAATTATTAGAAAGCGTACTAAAATTCAAAGCTAATAAAAAAGATATAAAAATATCGTAATATCTTATTTAAATATTATTATTTTTTAAGAGAAAAATAAAAAATAATTAAAAATATAAAATTTTTACCTAAAATAATGAAAGTAACAACAAAAAAGAAGTGAAACTAAAAAAGAACAAGTTTCAGAAAAAATTAATTGTTTTCAGGTGAGAGCGTACAATTATAGTACCAAATTAATATAATACCTTAAAATAGATATATATGAAATTAAACAAAAAAAAACTATAAAATTTTGATTGATATTAGATAGGATCACGTATAGTAAGACTATAATTAATATTGACATATTGAATATCATCAATTAATTTAAAATTTTTTTGGGTAAGTAAACAATTTGGATTAAATGGAGAAAAAAATTTACATAATCAATGTTTATCGCTCCAAGTTTTTTAACCAGGAAATAAAGCATTAAATGCTAGGGTATACCCGGAGCATTTAGGAATATCAAATGACACTAAAAAAAAAATTAATACAAAAAAATTGCCTTCAAGAAGACAACATTTAATAACATCGACCTAATGTTGATACGATCAAAATAAGGGGTCAGGAGCTCCTATTTAGACTGACGCAGATCAGCATATTAGTTGGCAATAATCCAACACCGCACAATCCAGCAAAAAGCAAACATGCGCATGTCAAACACCATGCACCCTCAAATCGAGTACATCGGTACTTCGGGAACAGCAAACCACCAAAAAAAAAACCTATACTCAGCAGCATTAGCCGAAATCAGGTTTACAGCCCGGCTAGGACTATCACGGGAGCAGCAGAATGATTCTGCATGCCTAGAAGGCCGTTTTAGAAGGGCTGCTGCCCGGACAGCCATAGCACTAGAGCAATCCTTACCACACCACAGCAGCCAAGCCATCTGTTGCAAATTCAACCACAGCCCAGCCTTCAGCTGTTGTATAACCACCCAGCAGGCAACTACACCAGCAAACATCTAGATCTCAGCAACAGCCACCACCTCGGAGATTGCGCAATGCACGAATGCCCCAAATTAAGGAGCCGTTTGCAAGACAACAACAGCAATTCATGGGGCCTCAAGATACCCAGCACAGCAGCATGAAACCCAGCACAGCACATCATTTCAGCAAAACAACTGATTTCAATCAAGGCCCGCAAAGCACAGCCAAAACCAGATGTTTGGTCTTCAATGCCATCCGCACAGCGCTTCCAGCAGCCAAACCACCAGCAGGGCATGGCCAGTAACCAGACAGAATCTAGAGCTGAAACAGAATCCAATCCTTGCTCCACCTATTGGCTACAGACAGAAGGAACTCCCCTGCAACATAAGGAGCTATTGCAAACAAACAGCCCAGGGCCAGCTCTTCAAATAGGCCTAATCCAGTGCACAGGTGGCCCCCAACCCAACCCACACACTTGTTGAGGCTCATCAAATCACAGCACCAGACCGTTGGCTCCACAGCCCCGCAATTCAGCATCCAGCAACACATAGGAACAACTCACAATAGCAACCCACATCAGTTGCAAGCCAGACAATGCTCCATCAAAAAAGTAAAGAAAGACAGATACCAACCAAGAAAAGCTCCACAAAACGGCAACAATCAGCAGACTCTCCACCGCATCAGATGATCACGAGCAACCAAACTGGACCTCAGTCAGCTCTTCAGACCACAGCCAGGAAGTCCCCAATCTAGGACTGCACGGGCAACCCCCAACCAGTCCAACAGGAGGGAACACATTGGCTGAGGAACATCTATGCTAGCAGCACAGCCCAGTTCACCGTGCCAGATCCATAGACCAGAGCGAAAGCTACCGAAAGGCCAGAGGAGACAGCTGCCGAAGAATGGATCGAACCCCAAATTTAATGCAATCCGCCATATGAATGAAGCTGAAAATGCCCGCAATATGAGAGGCACAAATGGCACTACCAGTTGCCATCAAACTGTATTCCAGAAAGAATCCAGCAATCCGCAACAACTCACAGTAGTTGCAACCAAGCAAAGCTCCACAAATGGCAGCAAATTGAAGGATCCCCACTGCATCAGAAGAATCTCTTGCATCCAAAAGGTCCACGACTAGCTCTTCAGTACCTCGGCCTAATAGCTCCCAGCTAAAGTTGCACGGCATCCCCCAATCCGTCCGAGGGAACACACAGGCAGAGAAACTTCAGGGCCAGCAAATATCCCCAATTTTATTTGAATTAATTTAATATTAATTATAATTTTAGACAAATTAAGCGTGATAAAATTAATTAAATATTGAGAAATTTCGGGAGGATGTTTGGATCGGTTGGGCTGGCGCTCGAGGTGCGCCCGTGTTGCCCAAATATTAATTTAAATTTTGAAATAAAAAAAAATTAAAATAAAAAAAATATATATATAACGAAAACAAAAAAAAAGAAAAGGCGGAAGATAAGTCGGGGAGAGAGAGGGAGTTGGGGTTTCTGGTTCGCAGCGGAGGAGGAAGAAGAGAGGAGGAGGGAGGTAGCCGACGATGGCGACATGCGGCGAGGTCGGCACGGTGTCGGTGGTGGTCGGCGGCGACTGTGGTGGTGGTGGCTTGCAGCAGAAGCTGCGAGAGAGTGAGATCGGCGGCGAAGCCGCAAGAGGAGGAGGAGAAGGAAGAATCGGCGGCGGCGCGGGTGACCGGCGGCAATGGTGGCGCGCGGACGGTCGACGATGGTGAGCGGAGGCTGCGACGTCCGGTGGTAGCCCGAGTGGTGTGGGTTGCGCGGTGGTGGAGCGACGTGAAGTCGAGCGAGGAGCAGTGGCGGCCGTGAAACGGCGCCTGTGCCAGCTAGGTGGTGCCGGGGAGGCCGGCGACGGCCAGGCAATTAGCGCGGTGGTGGAGCGGCGGCAGCGGTTCGGCCGGTGGCGGTCGGGAGAGGAAGGAGCGCACGGAGGAGAGAGAGAGGTCACGGCAGAGGAGAGAGAAAGGTTTGGTTCGGGCACTTCGGGATATCCTTTCTTCAGATCTGCAAAGTATGAGGTTCAGGTAAGTATCTATAAACCCCCTCTTTGGTCTAATTTAATTTCTAATATATTTTGGATACTGTTTAGATTTTTACTAACATGCATGAATTTTTGGTACACCATTTATTAATTCTGAACATGCATGTGTAGTTCATTGGATATTTTGAGAATTGTTGGATTGAGTTTTATAATTTTGGAGAGTTTAATATTTTTCTGAAATTTGAATAATTTATTGGACACTGTACATTTTTATATTAATATATTTATATAAAAATGAGTATGAAATTTTGCATTGGCCGTGCAGTCACATGCACGTGCCGGGTTGTGGTCACTACATTTGGATTTAAAAATTGGATTCTGGCCAGCTCCCGACAGGGAGATCATTTTGTTATTTGGAAATCCCTTTCCGCCAGCAGGAAAGGCTTGGAGTGGTGACCCTTCCCATTTGGATGATTTGACTTGACCTTAGAATATATTTGGACGTCCTAATATATCTGACAAACTTGAG
>JAOVVI020014614.1:0-11444 GCA_028571085.2 Nepenthes alata | reverse complement strand
GTATCTCTAAATTATTTTTTAAAGGAAAAAAATAAATATATATATAAAAATGGTGATATCATTTTATTATATGAACATTTTAATAAAAATCACATAACTCATTATGAAATTAATACCAAATTATATTTTATTAGGAAAAACATATATTTTATTATGTTGATAATATTGTTAGTACCCGAACTACTTATTTAAACTGTGAAAAAATAAATTAATAATGCGTAATAATTAAGTAATAATCATAAATAATGAATAATATTTATATTTTACGTAAAATATTTTATTTAGATTGAGTAAAAAATCACAAGACGATTTGTCAAAATATATTCACTATATAATAAGTTCAATTACATAAATTTTTAAATATAAGAATACATCTTATCACAAATAAATCTGAATAGTAAAGAATATAAGACGAAAGAAAAAAATAAAACAAATAAACAATCTTCTCGACTTCATAAATAGCGTATCCAAAATCGATAAATATTAAAATATAATTTAAAATTTAACCGGATACTCGAATCTTCATTTTCTTCCTTTTCCTACCTCATATAGGTAGGTGATGGGTATGACATAGTGGGCTAGCCCAAGAAGGAGGAACGGCCCAAATCCACGAATGCCCAAATATAAATCTAAACGGTCAACGCAAATCGTTGACCGGACGAAAGGCCAAAAAATCAACATAAGGACGGGCAACTGGTACAAACGGACGGTCAACATTTCTGTTGACCGGAAGCGCTACAGTAGGTCAGCCCATGAGCAAACCTCATGTGGGACATGCCTAGTCTGGCCCACGCTTCCATCCGCGACCAACAACGGTCTTCTCCACTAATTTTACGCTCTCCCAAAACACAATCTCCATGACAACGGTAACCAGCAGATTCAGCATGCCTCATATGAGAAAAGCGTCAAATCCTCTTCTCTATTTGTAGCAAACCCTAACTATTACAAAATACATAAGAAAAGCAATCCTTCCAAGGAGCCGTTACCGCCATTAAAGCCCCACACCAAGAAAGAAAACCTGTCCAACAAAGTGCAGGAATCAAGTGCTCCTCTCAAAGGAAGGATGCTTAGCATCTCAGCTATGAAAAACTCATGGAATCCTCATTATAGGGCACGCTCCGATTTCTACTAACAGATGCACTCTTTTCTGCTAAGAATCACTCACCAAAGCCCTAACTCTCATAAAAGCGCTCCTGAATTTATTCTACGTTCTCACAAGCTCCCACGCTTACAGAATGCCTCTCTCTCTCTTCCTATCACTACGTTCCTAACGAACACAGTATTGGAGACCAACATTACTTTCGAGCCATAAAAAGCCTTTCGCTTCAAAAGCATAACACCAACCACAAAACTCTCAGCATTTCTCCTTACCATGTTTTTTCCTTAACATTCTTAATTCTTGAAAGGCTATTTACTGTTTTGAGCGTCAAAATATTTTTATTGGGACAATATCCTAATAATACCTGACCTCACGTTTATTGTAGTGGTGTGCAGCATCCAGACTCGGTGAACGGAGCGGGACTTAACAATCAACTTGATCCAAACCTGTTAGAAACTTATATCAATGACGCGTCATTGGCGCTGTTTGTGAAAAGCGCTTACAAAAAGCCTACCACCTTGCTCAAATACTTTCCTCAGCATCACCTTCAAAGTTCATGTCGTCAACTAAAATGGTGAACACAAGCGCACAAGTCAACGAGCCCACCAGAGACGTGACCTCGCCCGACCAGGACCACACTACTGGTACCCTGGTCAACGGGACAGTCAACGGGGTGCCCGCACCCTTTTCCCAAAATCTATTGGAGCACATGCAGAATACAAATAAGATGCTCCAAACGCTCTGCTCTCACCAGGAGCACGCCCAGCAAGGGCTCCACCAACGATAGCCCCTACGCCGGCCTCCAAGAGAGGAGGCCAAAGGAAGAAGAAACCGACCAGGAAATCAAGAAGGTCGGCCAACATTCAGACGCCGGAGTCCTCACAGGCCCAGAGTCGACTAAGGCCTGAGGAACGTTCAGGCAGCATGACTCCGGAAGAAAGTCCAAAATGAAGGAACCCTCGATATTCTCTGACAGAATCAAGACCTCAGGTCCAAGAAGGAGCCTCCAGAGTCATCAGATCCACTGGAGGCAGTAGTCAGCCGGCTATTGGCCACACCAGAGAAAGGACATAGTTGAGAATATACCTCAACTCCAAAAGATCAATGAACGTAGCCCGAATAGATCTAAAACAGGAGAAGATTTGGAACCACAATGAGCGCGCAATAGATCTTGACGGCTCTCCTTTCACAACAGGGATTTTAAACCATCTGATGCCGGCAAAATTTAAAATGCTAACCCTTAACTCGTACGATGGGAGCACTGATCCTATGGATCATCTCAATCATTTTCGCACCCATCTGTGCCTGCAAGGGTTAGATGACGCATCCATGTGCCACTACTTCCGGCTTACCTTGAAGGGGGATGCTCGCATTTGGTTCCATCACCTCCTCTCTGATTCGATCCAAAGCTTCCAGGAGTTGACTGATCTCTTCTTGGCGTAATACGCCTCTAGTCGCCGAGAAGAAAAGCAGCATTGGCATCTATCGCATATCGAGTAGAAGTACGGGGAGAATCTGTGAAGATTTCTGGATCACTTCGTAGTAGAAGCCAAGTGAATCCCTAGGCTCACGAAGGAGATGAAGTTTGGTAATTTTATCTCTGCACTAACGTATGAGGATTTCTTTAGGCATCTGGCACATAGAATCCGCAGACTTTTCAGGAAGCAGAATCTATCACCAGGGCTTATACTGCAACTGAGGAGCCCAACGAGGCGAAACGTCCCGAGCGAATCGAATAGCCTCGCTCTTTTCAAGCAGAAGGAAACAGGAAATACAGCGGCGGTGACCACTTTCGCAGGAAGCACCACAGGACTGGACCGCTAAAGCGTAAAGATTATGGGTCAATTAACCTAACGCCTTTGACTGACACATGTTCAACCGTCCTCATGCAGATCTGTAGGAAAAATTTTCTTAAGTGACCAAAACCACTTAAGAAAGCGGAAGGAGGAAATCCGGCCAAGTACTGTGATTTTTATTGATCTTCCTAACACTCAACGAAAGATTGCAAGACTCTCCAGCAGAAGATAGAAGAACTGATCCATAGAGACCACCTCACCAGGTTTGTCAAGAACCCTGACCAGAGCTCCGACACTGCAAGTGGAGAGAGACCAGAGCCTTCTCCTCCATAGAATAGGGTCGCAGTAGGAGTGGTTAAAATTATCATGACTCGACCAGCCAAGACTCCGGCGAACCACAAGGAACGGTAGACTGTGAGGAAGAAACAGCGCATTGAAGATAATGTCATTAGTTTTAGCAACAATGACTTAGAACATGTAATTTCTCCCCACGCGGACCCCCTTGTTGTATCCGCGCTCGTTTCGGACGATAGCGTCGAATACCAACTGAAGCGAGTGTTTATTGATAATGAAAACTCACACGATTTATTTTACCTTAACGCATTTTTTAAACTCGGTTTGAAAAGGAGTCAGTTAAAACCTATCGAAGGCCAGCTATACGGCCTCGATAACGAATTCGGGCCCGTCCAAGGGACGATCCAGTTAGAAGTCACCCTGACCACGTACCCAAGAACGGCGAGTCGTACGCTCACCTTCTTAGTAGTCGACCTACCCTCCGTCTACAACGCTATACTAGACTGCCCGTGCCTAACAGCGTTCGGATCCGTCACTTCGATTCTGCACCTCAAGATAAAATTTCTAACAGCATACGGTGTGGACGAAGTGTTGGGCAACCAAGTCATTGGACGGACATGTTACATGTCCCATATCGTCCCAAGTGACAGTGCCAAGTCGGCAGAAGAACTCGACCATCGAGACGAAGTGACTCTACAGCACGCGCAGTCCGGAGAGGCGATCAATCTAGTCCCATTAAACCTAGAAGATCCGAAAAGGTGCGTATAGATCTGCGGCACACTCAACGGGACACTGCGTGACGAGTTGATCACGTTCTAATGACGGTACGCTGACATATTTGTATGGGCTCCTGCCGACATGCCTGAAATTCTGGTCAGAATACTGGTCAACAAGTTGGGACTCGATCCTGACCGCAAGCCCATCAGGCAGAAGCGAAGAAATCACTCCGTAAAAAGTTGATCGCGATCCGAAAGAAAGTAAAAAAGCTGCTAGACACCGGCTTCATCAGGGAGGTCCAGTACCCGGATTCGCTTTCCAACGCCATCCTGGTAAAGAAAAGTAGCAGAAAATGATGAATGTGCGTCGATTTTACCGACGTTAACAAAGCCTACCCGAAAGATAGCTTTTCTTTATCCCGGATCGACCTATTGGTGGACTCCACATTTGGACACGAGATATTGAATTTCATGGACGTGTACTCGGGTTATAACCAGATTCGGATGAGCCCAGAATACGAGGAGCACACCTCGTTTATGGCTAACCAATGCACCTATTGCTATAATGTCATACCTTTAGGTCTAAAGAACGCGGGCGTCACTTACCATCGGCTCGTGAATAAGATGTTCAAAAAGTAGATCAGCCGCAATATGGAGGTATACGTCGACGACATGCTCATCAAGAGTAAGGCCACCGATGACCGTATTCGCGATCTGGCTGAATCTTTCGAGATACTCCGCGTGCATAATATGAAGTTAAATCCGGCTGAGTGTGTCTTCAGAGTATCCTCAGAGAAATTCTTGGGAGTTATCGTCTCCCAACGAGGGATCGAGGAAAACCCGGAGAAGATTAAGGCTCTCGCAGATATAACTCCTTCACATAGTGTCAAGAATGTCCAGCGGCTAACCGGACGACTGGCGGCCTTGTCCCGCTTCTCAGTGAAGTCAGGCGACAAGTATTAGCCTTTCTTTAAGGCATTGAGGGGAACAAAAGCAAAAAGATTACAGTGGATGGTGGAGTGTCAGACAGCCTTCGACAAAGTAAAGTGGTATCTGGCCAGCCCACCGTTACTAACGTCACCAAAGGACGGAGAGGAGCTGTACCTTTACCTGACAGTGTCAGAGGTGGCTCTCAGCCCCGTCCTCATACATCAAGACTCCGATACCTAGTGGCCGATCTGCTATGTAAGAAAAACGTTGACCGGCCCAGTGACGCGCTACCGAAGCGCAAAAAAGTTAGCCTTGGCACTTGTCTTCTTTACCCGGAAGTTGAGACCTTATTTCCAGGCTCATCGCATGACTGTTCTCACCGACCAGCCTCTGAAGAGAATTCTCTAGAAACCAAGCATTTTTGGACAATTGGTAAAGTGGGCTAGCAAATTGGGAGAGTTCGACAATAAATTTTGATCCCAGCCCGTCATTAAAGGGGCAAGCTCTAGCTGATTTTATCGTCGAGACCACGACACCAATTCTCGAGGAACAACTTGTTAAGGACACAGCACAGCACGAGGAAGAGCCGAAATGGGTCATCAATGTGGACAAATCATCTACGGACTCAAGCAAGGGAGCAGAAGTAGTCCTAAAAACCTCAGATGGGTTTGTGGTAAAGTACTCGTTCCGACTCAATTTTTTGGCGACCAACAATGTTGCCGAATACAAATCCCTGTTAGTTGGGTAGAGGCTTGCTAAAGAGTTTTCGGCTAAACGACTGACTGTCTACAGCGATTCTGAGCTGTTAGTCAACCAGGTTAATAGGAGTTTCGAGGCATGTAACCCTCGCCTGACTAAATACTTGACCAAGGTGAAGGAATTCAATACGAGATTTGGCAAGGTGACCCTTGTTCATGTTCCCAAAGCTGAGAATTGGAAGGCCGACCAACTTGCTAGGGCGACGGCGGCCGAAAACCCTGAGCAGTACTCGAGGGACATGCGAAAAATTCTTAACGCTCCCAGCTCGAAAGAGTAGGAAGCAATGTAGATCTCCGAAATAGAAAATTGGATGACGCCGTACCAGAAATACCTGATGAATGGAACGCTTCCAAAAGACGCAAGCAATGCCAAGCGGGTCAAGAAGACGGCCGGCTGGTACATTATGGTCGATGGATAGCTATATTACCATGGTTACTCGACTCTATACCTCCAGTGTCTCACTCCAGAGGAGGCCGACTACGCCCTAGGTGAAGTCCATCTCGGGATTTACGAATTGTATATTGGCGGCAAGAAGTTGGCATTCAATATCATATGTCAGGGTTACTACTAGCCAACAATAAAAAAGGATGTGCTCGAGTTCATAAAAATGTGTGACAACTGCCAACTCCACGGCAATCTTCACCTCCAGTCGCCCGTTGAATTGAAATCCTTCCAGGCTCCTTGGCCCTTCGCGCAGTGGGGGCTCAACATCCCCAGCCCGTTTTCCATTGCAAAGGAAATTCATTATCACAGGTATCGACTACTTCACCAAGTGGGTTGAAGCCGCCCCGCTAGTCAAGATCACAGAGCACAACGCTCTTAAAATCATTCGCCAGAATATAGTCAGCAGATTTGGCATTTCCGAGGCCATTGTCACCGACAATGGAATCCAATACTCGAAAAAATGTTTCACCAAGTATTGCACCCGTTTGGGTATCAGACTGGTCCATACTTCCGTGGCGTACCCGCAAGCGAATGAATAGGTGGAGGTCACTAACCGCACGCTACTCGACGGTCTCAAGACCAAGTTGGAGGACGCCGAGGGCTCCTAGGGGGACGAGTTGCCCTCCATCCTTTGGTTTTGTTAAACGACTCCAAAGGAGCCAACTCACGAGACTCCCTTCAGTTTCGGTTACTGAATTGAAGCGGTAATCCCAATCGAAATTGGACTTCCAAGCATTAGAGTCAAATCCTTCGATTCGCAAGACAATTTTTAAAAAATCTGGGAGCACTTGGACTTGCTGGAGGAAGCCCGCAACAACGTCAGATTGCGAACCGCAACCTACCAAAAACGGGTCGCACGCTATTACAACAAAAAGGTAAAAATGCGGCAGTTTAACGTTGAGGACTTGGTCTTGCGGAGCATCGAGGCCACAGGCAAGGTCGCCAACCGAAATAAGCTGTCCCCAAATTAGGAATGGCCTTTCTTAGTCTCCGCCATCCTGCAAAATGAGGCATACAAACTCCGGACCCAGGACGGCAATTTGGTTTCCCAGACGTAGAATGCGGTCCACCTTAAGCGATACTTCCAGTAATGGTCTAGGTAAGTCGCACACGTGAATGCTTGTAAGCGTATGTACATTTTTCAATCAATAAAATAAGTACTTTTATGTTGTGCTGTGTCTTTTCTTTTTTTATATGCATGTACATATACTTGTTTTGTATGTTTGTAGGATTACGACCTAGACTGCCCCTAAATCGGGCAAATTTTTAACCACTCATTACTAAACTTTGGTCATCCGGGCGGCTCATAAGCGGTCATACTCAAACCCTAGTAATCCAGGCGGCCAATAAGTGGTCCTACTAAAACCCTGGTCATCCGGGCAGCCCATAAGCGGTCGTATTTAAATCCTGGTCATCCAGGCGGCCTCCTGACGGTTGAACTAAACCTTAGTCATCCAAGTGGCCCATTCGTGGTCAAAATCTTAGGGGGCTTGAACAGCGCGTGTGACGACCTCCTACACAAGGAGATAGTGTGGCCAGTCTGCGACGGTCGACAGAAGCAGGGCAATCCGCCCCAAACGTTAGCCGCCCAAGTACACATTAGGGTAGCGCCATCAAGTCTTTACTCCCGCATGAGTGTAGATCAGGCTTGGCACGACATCCAGGTTAACCCTGATGTCTACTCAAGGGCTCAAGTCCCTTGAAGAACGCAAACAGTATCTTAAGCAAGGTGAACGACCAACTTATACACATAGAGTTGGCCGAACATCTCGGCAACAAAGGATTGGAAATAACAACGAAGGAAAACGATAGCAAGTATCGCTAAAACAACCGTTTTATTGATTATACTTATTCACAATTACATCGATTACAAAAACTAGAGATGAGCAGAGCTCCCGGGAGAAGGTGCTGACAGCCTTTGACCACTCCGGGGCTCCCCCACAAGGCTCTCACGGCGCTGGGCAGAATGATTCTTTGGGCTAAGAAACTCGACTGAAAAATTGGGATCGATCAACCACGCAATGCGCCGGCTAATATTGATCCCCTTCCATAACCGTGCCACCAGCATGTTTGAGACCTCGTGTGGACGAATGCGAGCGGTCAACTCATTCTCCAGCGTAGTCATCTGCCCTCGAAATTGATCAATGCGCCTCATGGTCCAATTAACCTTGAGACGGGTGTTCTCCTCCCTGAGTGTGTCGTTCTCCTCCACAAGACCCATCACCACGACCTCTCTAAGGCTAGCGTTCTCCTCTTTCAGCCGGGTGATCTCCACCATCAAGTTGACCAGCACGAACGCCAGGGCAACCGCATCCTCCCGGTGCTTCACCTTCAGCACCTCCAACTTCTCATCAAGCCAGGCGATCAACTTATCTTTGTCAGAGATCATCCGGTCTCGCTGGCCAAGTGCCTTAACAACCGCGCCCGAAACTTTCTCCATCTGCGAAAATGGTAAATGTCAGCAAAGGAAAGATGAAGGAAAGCGTGAAAAATTTAAAAGGGAAACGGGCGACTTAAAAGGCAATGTGAGCGCCGGTCAGAATAACCGACTCGTAAACGTGCGCCATCATTGCTACCACATGGCGTTCCCTGAACGGGCGCAGTCAAATCAAATCCTCAGGCGCACTAATTATCGGGATCTTCAATTCATCGTACGTAGACACGTGGTCACCTTTTCATCTGACAGAACGGCTAATGATGGTACGCCACTCCACTCCCACAGGTTCTTTGGATCTTGGCCTTGACGGTCAACAAATCCAGTCAATAATTCCTTCAGCAGGTTCTTCGGATCTTGGCTTTGATGGTCAATGAATCCGGTCAACATTTCCTTCAGCAGTTCTCTAAATTTTGGTCAGGACGGTCAACGAATTCGGTCAATATTTTCTTTAACAGGTCTCCGAATTTTGGCCCAGACGGTCAATGAATCCGGTTAACTCCTTTTGACTGAGTGCACCAGGTTATCTTAAACAGTCAACGGTTCTGGTCAATGGATCTTGACGGACACCAAGTCACGTGACCCACCATGAACATGCTGGAGATCAGAATTAAGACCACTAGCATGGGAAGCTAGTGATGGGTATGCCTATAGTGGGCTCGTCCAAGAATGAGGAACATCCCAAATCCACGAAGGCCCAAATATAAGTCTAAACGGTCAACGCGAACCGTTGACTGAACGAAATGTTAAGAAAATCAGCATAAGGACGGGCAACTCGCACAAATGGACGGTCAATATTTTTCTTGACTGAAAGCGCTACAGTAGGTCGGCCCATGAGCAAGCCTCATGTGGGCCAAGCCCAGTCTGGCTCACGCTTCTATCCGCGACTAGCAACGGTCTTCTCCCCTAATTTTACGCTCTCCCAAAAGGCAATCTCTATGGTAATGGTCACCAACAGATTCAGCGCGCCTCAGATGAGAAAATCACCAAATCCTTTTCTCTGTCTGCAGTAAGCCCTAACTGTTACAAAATACTGAAGGAAAGCAATCCTCCCAAGGAACTGTTACCGCCATTAAAGCCCCACACCATGCAAGGAAACTTGTCCAGTAGAGCGCAGGAATCAAATGCTCCTGTCAAAGGAAGGATGCCCAGCATCTCAGTTATAAAAACTCATGGAATCCTCAATCCAGGGAACGCTCTGATTTTTGCTAACAGACACACTCTTTTCTACTAAGAATCACTCACCAAAGCCCCAGCTCTCATAAAGGCGCTCCTAAATTTTCTCTGCATTCTCACAAGCTCCCACACTTACAAAATACCTTTCTCTCTCTCCCTATCACTACGTTCCTCAAGAACACAATGTTGGAGTCCAGCATTCCTTTTGAGCCACAGAAAGCCTTTCGCTTCGAAAGTGTAACACCCACCACAAAACTCTTAGCATTTCTCTTTATTCTACTTTTCCCTTAACCTTCTCAATTCTTGAAAGGCTGTTTACTAACTTGAGCGTCAGAGTATTTTCGGTGGAAAAACATCCCGCCGACACCTAACCTCTCGTTTGTTGTAGTGGTGTGCATGATCCAAACTCGGTAAACGAAAATGGACTCAACTATTGACTTGACCCGAATCTATTCGAAACTTATATCCATGACACATCAATAGAAAATTAATATTTATTTTCTTAGAGTAATTCAACTCTATTCAAGAAAAAAGACTTATAAAAGAGAAAAATAATTATTTTTGTCGGCTTTTATTTTGATTTATGGGCTAATATTGCTGTGTTCTAGTCATATTTTCTGTACAATGAAGTATTTGAAGAGTATTAGCATTGGGCATGGGTCACTGAGTCGCAAATTAAGTCAAAAAAATAAATCCACAGGAATAAAAAAATGAGTCCATTGGTTGAACCTATAAGAACATAAAATGACAATTCACATAATCACAACACAACTACAATAACAAGTGAAAGCAATATATAAAAAAATTATGGTAGAAAATCCTTAAATAGAATGGTAAAATCATGTAACTTTAGATCTATATAATTAATTTATTATGATTATTGAGTATAGTCATACAAATTTTGAATACCTTCTTTAATTTTATCATAAAATTAGAAAACAAATAAAAATTTAATAAGAGATAAACAGTAGAAAAGGAGTACATGTTAAGAAGAGCATATAAGAAGATCTTATCGAAAGGGAGGGAGATACAGTATGCCACGAAAAAAAATATTTGTGAGTATAATTTGACACACTACAAGCTACTAGGGAGTGAGTTACTTAGTTTTAAACTAATTTTCGTGCCAGGTATGGAAGCGCAATGGAAAAAAGAGGTGATTTTGTCATATAACGGTATGCCATGTGACGAGTAAAGGTAGTTAGAATATGGCATCATTAGAAGATAAAGAGTGCTCGTTGTCACCTCTGGAGTGATCTGAAATGGTGCTCCTCCTAAGAAAGGTAGAGAAAGCATTGAATTCCTTATCAATATTATGAATATTATACTTGGATAAAGAGGACGAATAGAGAGAAAAGATTAGTGAGGAATGTTTTCTAGTGCTGGTCAATAAAGACAGACGAAATGGATCAATATAAGAAAATGAGGTCCACTTCTCCTTACAAGGTGAGCTGCCAATGGTGCATCTATTTGCGAAAAATATCTTCCGCAACAACATTAATGAATTGGTCAATATCGGAGGAAGCGCCGCTCCATGGGTGTTTGCCAGCTGATTTCTTAAACAATGCTGTCTAGAAGCAAAACAAGCAGATTTGTTTATAAAAGTTATAGATTTAACACATGGCATAAAAAATAGGAGATTCAAACTCAAACCTAGCACAGTAAGGGTGTTAAGGAAGCAACTCCTACAAAATTTATTCGAACGAACTCAAATATAAATAATGGGACGATCAAGACAAATGCGAATGTCAAAATGGACAACCTGACCTAAAACACTCCTAAAGAGAATATATAGTCAA
>JAOVVI020014613.1:0-11444 GCA_028571085.2 Nepenthes alata | reverse complement strand
TTTAAGACCGCTCATGGGCCACCTGGATGACCAGGGTTTAAGACCGCTTATGGGCCACCTGGATGACCAGGGTTTAGCAACAAGAGGGTGAAGACCCTCCCGACTTATGGGCAGTCTAGGTCGGGTAAACCTGCAAGGCAAACATATATATATGGAAAAGAAAGAAAAAGAAATATACCGTGCAGTGATACAAGAAACACAACGTACAAAGTGTTCCTACATGTATGCTTATGGTTGACTTACCTGGATTCAGTGTGGAATCATCGTTGGTGCACGAGAGGATCACCCGAATCTGTTCGAAGTTCGGATCTAGAGACACATCATTTTCAAAATTTAAATTATTTTCTTTAATTGGTTTTCTATTTGTGGATAAAATGCTGTACTAAATTTTAATTTCATATCTAGATCTCTGTGTAGACTCTCCACAAATTTGGACATAAATCTATAATCTCGATCTAACATAATAGACATTGGAACTCCATGTAGCCTCTCTATTTAATTGATGTAGATTCCAGCCAAGTGATCCTTAGAAAACAAAATTCTTCCTGTAATGAAATGTACCAATTTGATTAGCCATTTTACTAACATCTAAACTATATCATGGTTCCTAACCGTTCTAAGCAATCCAATTACAAAATCCAAACTAATACGCTTCCATTTTTAATTGGAAATCGGTAAAGGCTACAAAAAGTTTGGTAATTTTCAGTGTTCGGCCGTGATCTGTTGACAAACGGGACCTCTTCACATAATAGTTGCTATTTCTATATTTATATTTCTCTATCAAGAGAGTTTTCTCATATCCTAATATATCTTATTGATTCCTAGGTGGATGGTATACTTGATTCTATAAATTTTGTTTAGAATCTCCTCGTCAATTCTCTAATATTGGGAACGTAAATTCGATTTCAAAATCAAAAAAATTATATCAGCTTGAGTATTAAAATTTGGTCACCATTCTTTGCTCAAATCTTTACCATATTTCATTAAAAAGGGATTTTCCACTTCAATTTTTTTATCTTCCCAATAATTGCTGAATGTATTTGAAAATAAAATAAAATCATATAGATACTTGTGAATGCAGCCGAATGACGCAATTTTTTATTCAATCCCGTGTTCCCATTCTTTAATCATCTCATGGTTCATTATGCTAGTTGATTTTCGGCTCAATACAATGCAGCTACATCGGCTTTTTTGAATTGATATTAAATTTCATAATTTTAGTTCTTAAGCAAATTTATCAAAAGTCGATGCCTCATATTCATCTCTTTCTAGAAAAAAAAATACTATTTTTAATTTTTATGGTTAGAGTATATTCTCACCATATAAGTAATGTGTAACCGTCTTCAAAGAAAATATTAAATGTTGCCAACTCTAAATTATGTGTGGGGCAGTTTTGCTTATATGCTTTGAGTTTCCTTGACCATAAGTGATAACCTTCTCATTTAGAATTTGATACGTCTTAAATTTAAATTTTGAATAGATTTGGATTAAGTCGGTTGTCTGAGTCCGGCTCCATCAATTTGGTTTGGATCCTACACACTACAACTACGAACAAGAGATCAGGTGACGGCAGGAGGTTATTCCACCATAAATACTTTGACACTCAAATCAGCAAATAGTCTTCGAATTAAGAAGGTGTAAGTAAAGAATGCATGGAAATATAGAGAGTGTTAGAGATGGGTGAATGCTCCTATTGAGAGAGGTTTTGTTGACTTGTGAGAAGCCCTGGTTCTAAGTACTGTATTCGTTGGGAACGTAATTGCAAAGAGAGTGATAGCATTTGAAGTCTGAATGTGTGTGAGTTTTTCTGCAAAGAGCTTTTGTGGGCAAACGAAAGAGTGCCTTGGAGTGAGGACTCCATGGCCTTTTATGTTTACTGTATTGGGCGGCCTTCCTTGTATGAAAAGGCTTAATTCCCGTGCTCTGTTGGGCTGACTACTTTTTCTAGCGTGGAGCTTTACGGCAATAACAATTGTTGCCTTGATCGCTTTCCTTCTACGTTCGGTAACCGTTAGTATTGACTTCAAATTGGAGGAGGATTTTGGCGCTTTCCTTCAAGGTGTGCATTGAATCCTCTGATAACTGTTACAATTGATATTGCCTTCTGTGGAGAGCGCAAAATCAGAAAAAATGACCGTTGCTGGTCGTGGACTGTTGAGTGGGCCAAACTGTGTTTGGCCTACTTGAGGCTTGGCCTTCAGGCGGTCCACTGGTCTCGCTTCCGGTCAACAGAAACGTAAACCATCTCAAGAGCAAGTCGTTCGTTCTAATCATGGGCTTTTTCAGGTTCACCTAGCCTTTCATTCGATCAATGATGAGCGTTGACTGTTTAGGTATAAATGGGCCATTGTGGATCTGGGCCGCTCCTTCTTTTTGGGCTAGCCCATTTCTAGGGTACCGATCATTAGCCCCCCATGCTGGTGGTCCGGGTCTCCACCCGCCAATATGTTCAAGATGGGTCATGAGTGGTTGGGTTGCTTGCCTGAGGTAGCCTTGCGAAGGAATTGACAGAGACTCTTGATTCATTGATTGTATTGCATGTAGTTGCTAATCATGAAGTCAAGATTGGGAGAACTGACTTGGTAGATCGTTGACCGGAATCATTGGCAACCTTAGACGAAATCTGGAGGACTGGTGAAGGAAGCGTTGACCGGGGTTATTGACTGTATTGGCCAAAATTTGCAGAACAGATGAAGTGTTGATCAGATTTATTGACCGTCTGAGCCAAAATCCAGGAAACTTCTGGGGAAGAGTTGACCAAATTTGTTGACTATTTGAGCCAAAATTTGGAAAACTTCTAAGGAAAAGTTGACCGAATTTATTGACCGTTTGAGCCAAAATTTAAAGAACTTCTGAGAAAAAGTTGATCAAATTTGTTGACCGTTTGAGCCAAAATTTGAAAAACTTTTAAGGAAGAGTTGATCAAATTTATTAACCGTCTAAGCTAAAATCCGGAGAACTTCTAAGGAAGTGGGAGTTGAAATGACGTGCCATCATGTCGCCAGCCTGTCAGTTGAAAAGTTGGCCACGTGTTTGTATGCAGTGACTTTGTGATCTCGATAATTAATGCACTTGAGGATCTGATTTGACTGCACCCGTTCAGGAAGTGACACACGTCAGTAATGATGGGCGTACGCTTTCAAGACGGTTTACCTTCTCCAGCCTTGACATTCCTTTAAGTGGTTCGTCCATCACTTTTCAATTTTTTCATGTTTTCTTTCCAAAACTTTTCTAAGTGTTCTACCATCTTCCTTCTGGATTCCATTCCCATGGCTCATTCTGTAACCCAAATTGCTTTAGTCATCAAGAACAGTGAGGTGAGAGAGTTATACGTCGAGTACAACATCGATACGTCGATCATCTTCAGGATGCCCAGCGAGGGAGATAGGGTGTGCTCTCCTCTTGAGGACTACATCACTATTTATGAGGCCCACCTGAGGAGTGGACTACGCCTCCCAATTCCTGACGAGCTGGTGGATATTCTGACTATCCTCTAGATCTCCATAGCACGGTTCTATGGCAATACGGTGTGCTATTTGTGTACGCTTTGCATCTTTCTTCGCTAGCATTCAAAGTTGTTGACGGTTGGAGCTGTCAGAGTGATGTTCCAGTTTGTCCAGGGTGGAGAGTGTGTGTCCCTGTCCCCACGAGGACTCCAAATCAGTGGCACCATATATGATTCCTTAAAGAATTGGAAGAGCCGGTTCTTTTATATTTATATTAATTTGACTTCTCCCTTAACTAGAGATTAGGGCAGGGTACCCGACATTTATACTGGAATGCCCACCGATGAGGAGGTTGTTGCGGTGTAGCCTTTTCTAGAGCTGGTGGAGGGCCATGTTCTGGAGTTTCAGAGAGACCATTTGGTTTCTTGAGCTGAGGCCAAGAAGGCACGATGGGGACCACCTTCTTCAGAGCAAAAGATGAAGGTGCCTTCCCGTAAGAGGAAGGCAGGCGTCATTACGATCGTGTCTGTCGACACGCCTTCCAGCGAGGAAGCTCCCAAAAGTCCAAGGCAGAAGAAGGCGACGACAGTGATGCGTTCTTCTTCTTCTTCATTGGGGTCAGAATATGTTATGCCTGGCTGTTTCACTGGGACCAGAGATAGCTCCGGTGAGAGTGGAGTTGAGGCTCCTATTGAGGCATATAGGTCTAGACTGCGCTCAGATGTGAGCAGCTCCGTTCTTACTTTGCCACATCCAGAGCACCTAGTAATGTCATTGGAGTCACCCACGGAGACTTCATCCAAGTGGGTAATTGGACTGCCGAAGGAGCCAGCTGTCGAATAGCTCCTAGAGACACCTGCAAAGCCTCCTGCTGCACAGGTTGCTGGATTATCTGAGGAGCTTGGTGCTAGTGTGCCTCAAGAGGCGCTTGTGGTGCCAACTATTGGAGAGCCTCAAGAGGCAGTTGGTGTCAGTGTTGAGCTGACGGAGGAGCCTACCGCTGGATAGCCTCAAGAGGCAGTTGACGTCAGCGTTGAGCTAACGAAGGAGCATACCGTCGGGGTGTCTACTGAGGCGGTGGGCTTTACTGTGGTGGTGTTGGAGAAGCCTGTTGAGGCAGTGGGTCTTACGATGTCATTACTGGAGGAGTCTACGGCGAAGGCCACTGCTGGGTCTGTTCAAGATATTTCTATTTCTAGTCCTCCGTCGCCAGGGCCAATGTCTTGCTGCAGGCCAGTGAGGTCGGAGCGTAGAGTCTTGTAGGTAAACTTTCAGAACTTTCATTCTCATTTTTCTCTATATTGCTACTACTTAACATTTTTGGTCTTCGCAGGAGGAGAAAATAATTGGTGTAGTTAGTAAGGGGCTTCAGTAAAGAGACCTGGTGATCTCTGATCATGATAGAGAGGTCGCCTGGCTCGAGGAGGAGATAGAGCTTCTTAAGGCGGAACACCTGGATGACACAGCTACTCTTCAGGCAGTGGTGGCGAGCCTAGAGGAGGAAAACATGGGGATGAAGGAAGAGAACGCCAAGCTGAGAGAAGAAGTTGATTGGGTGATAAGGCACATTGGAGAATTAGCTGGCAACTCGTATACATCCCCATGAGGTCTCTCAGATGCTGTGGGCATGGGTGTGGGAAGGTGTTAACCCCAGTCGATGCATTGCACGGACGATTGACCCTAATTTTTTGGTTGAATTTCTTGACCGAGCAAACCATTCTACTGAGCGTCGCGAGAGCCTCGTGGGACAACTCCAGAGAGGTCAGGGGCCATCGCCGCCTCCTCCTGGGAGTGCCGCCTCCTCCTAGGAGCTCTGCTCTATTGTAGATTTTGCACCCTTACTTTTTGAAGTTGTTGTATTTACATACACACATAATAAAATAATCATTTTACTGATATTCTGCGTCTTTGCCTTAGTAGTCGTTTCTCAATTATTGTTGCGTTGTCCGGCTGTCACAGTATGTTGCACTCAAGTTGGCCGTCCGCCTTTCTTGAGATGTTAGTGGCGCTTTCTCATGGATTTAAGTTTAAGAGTTTAAGAGAAGACATCAAGGAGGACCCTAATGTTAGGTTAAGCCTGTTCTTTGCTTGTGAGTTAAGGCTTGGTGATACTGCCCAAGTGTGAACCTGGGTGGCCAATTTTTAGACATAGTGCTTTTGCTCCTGTTGACCACCATTGATTGACACACTATCTCCTTGTGTAGAACGTCGTTACGTGTGCTGTTTGAGCCTCCTAAGATTTTGACCGCAAACGTGCCACTTGGATGATCAATGTTTAATTGAACCGTTAATAGGCCGCTTAGATGACCAGGGTTTAGTTACGATAACTTGTGGGCTACCTGGATGATCGGGGTTTGGTTATGACCGTTAATAGGCCGCTTGGATGACAAGGGTTTAGTTACGAGCGGATAAAATTCACAAGACTTAGGAGCAGTTTAGGTCGTATAATCCTGCAAGTAGACATACATGCATATGGAAAAGAAAAAGAACATAGTGCAAATAAGAAAGAAAAAATACTCTTTTATTATTAATAAACATTGTGTACGTTTACAAGCATGTAGATAGACAACCTACGTGTACCCTTACTAGAAGTAGCACTTGAGGTGGACCACATTCTACATCCATGCAACCAACTTGTCGTTTTGGATTCGGAGTTTGTATGCTCCATTCCGTAGGACGGATGAGACTATAAAAGGGCCTTCCCAATTTGGGAAAAGTTTATTCTGGTTAGTGGTCTTGCTCGTAACCTTGATACTTCGCAAGATCATGTCCCCAAATTCGAAGTGTCGTGCTTTTACCTTCTTATTATAATAGCGTGCGACTCGTTATTGTTAGGCTGTTGTCTGCAGCCTGGCAACGTCATCGGCTTCCTCTAACAAGTTTAAGTGTTCCCAAATTTTCTAAAAGTTACCTTGTGGGTTAAAGGATTCAATCCTAAGACTTGGAAGCCCAATTTCAACAAGAATTACTACTTCAATCCCATAGTAGAGATTGAAGGGTGTCTGACGAGTCGGTTCCTTGGGGGTCGTCCAATAAGACTATAGGACAGATGGCAGTTTGTCAACCCAGGAGCCCCCTGTGTCCTCCAACTTGATCTTCAGACCGTGGATTAGCGTGCTATTTGTGACCTCCACCTATCCACTGGCTTGCGGGTATGCCACCGAAGTGTGGACTAATCTGATTCCTAGATTGGTGTAGTACTTGGTGAAGCATTTTTTGATAAATTAGGTTCTGTTATTAGTCACTATGACCTTGGGAATGCAAAATTTATTGATTATGCTCTGGTGGACGAATTCTAAAGCGTTATACTTTGTGATCTTAGCCAGCGGGGCAGTTTTAACTCACTTGGTAAAGTAGTCGATGCTAGCAATGATGAACTTCTTTTGCTCAATAACAATGGAAAATGGGCCGAGAATATCGAGCCCTCATTGCATGAAAGGCCAAGAAGCTTGAAGAGTCCTCAACTCAGCTGGCAGTTGATGGTGAAGATTACCATTGAGCTGGCAATTTTTTTATTTCTTCATGAAGTCCAGGGTGTCTTTCTTCATCGTTGGCTAGTAATATCCCTGACACATGATTTTGCTGTCAATATGCGATCCGCAGATCTCAAGGTGGACTTCACTCAAGGCATAGTTTGCCTCCTCAGGAGTTAACCACCAGAGGTACAAAGTCAAGTAGCCACGGCAATATAGCCGTCCATCGGCTATGGTGTACCAACCGACCGTCTTCTTGATCCACTTGGCTTCGCCTATGTTGTCTGGCAGTACTCCGTCTTCTAGGTATTTTTAGTAAGGAGTCATCTACCTCTTCACGTTGAAGATTTGCATGGCTTCCCGTTCCTCAGTGTTGGGAGTGCTTATGACTTCTCGCATGTCCCATGAATACTATTCTGCATTTTTGGCCGGCGCTGCCCTTGCAAGTTGGTCGACCTTCCAATTTCTAATTTGGGAAATATGGACCAGGGTCACCTTGTCAGATCTCCACCTCGCTTCCTTCACCTTGGCCAAGTATTTGGCCAAATGAGGGCTGCATCCTCGAAAATCCCGCTAACTTGATTGACGACCAGCTTAGAATCACTGTAGACGGTCAGCCATCAATCTGAGCACTCTTTAGCTAGTCTTAATCCGGTCAACAGGATTTCATACTTGGCAATGTTATTGGTGGCCAAAAAATCAAGTCTAAGGGAGTATTTCACCTCAAATCTATTAGGGATTCTTAGGACCCCTCCGGCTCTACTACCTGAGTCTGTAGACGATCCCTCTATGTTGGGGAACCACTCCAAACTCCTCATGCCATTTTGCATCCTCAACAAGCTGTTCATCTGCGATTGGTATTGTGGTCTCAACGATAAATTTAGCTAGAGCCTGCCCTTTGATGGCTAGTTTGGGGTCAGAATTTAATGTCAATCTCTCTCAATTCGATAGCCCATTTTACGAGCCATCTAAAAATATCGAGTTTATGTAGAATACTCTTTAGAGGTTGATCGGTCAGAATGACTATGCGATGAGCCTGGAAGTAAGGGCTCAATTTTCGGGCGGAGAAGATAAGTGTCAAGGCTAACTTCTCTACGCGTGAGTAGCGCATCTCAGCGTCAGTCAATGTCTTGCTTACATAATAGACCAGCCGCTTAGAGTTGGAGTCTTGGCATATGAGGACAGAGCTAAGAGTCACCTTCGACACTGTCAAATAGAGGTATAGATCCTCTCCATCTTTGGGTAATGTCAGCAACGACGGACCAACTAGGTACTACTTTAATTCGTTGAAGGCTATCTGACATTCTACAGTCCACTGGAATTCATTTACTTTTGTTCCCTTCAGAGACTTAAAGAAAGACTAGTACTTGTCCCATGACTTGGCCAAGAAGTAGGACAAGGCTGCCAGTCATCCAGTGAGCCTTTGGACATCTTTAACACTCCACGGCAGAGTCATGTCCATGAGGGCCTTGATCTTCTCCGGGTTTGCCTCGATCCTTCGTTGGGAGACGATAAAACCTAAGAACTTCTGAGAGGATACTTCAAAGACGCACTTTGAATGATTCAACCTTATCTGATGTGCGCGGAGCACCTCGAAGGACTCAGCCAGATCGCAAATATGGTCATTGGTGGTCATATTCTTGACAAGCATGTCATCGACATACACCATCATATTGTGGCCAATCTGCTTTACGAACATCTTGTTCACAAGTCGCTGGTAAGTGGCACCTGCATTCTTTAGACTAAATGGCATGACCTTATAGCAGTATATGCCTTGGTCTATCATGAATGAGGTGTGCTCCTCACCTTTCGGGCTTATCCAGATCTGGTTGTAACCCGAGTATGTGTCCATAAAGCTCAGCAGCTCGTGTCCAAATGTTGAGTCTACCAACAGGTCGATACTTGGTAAAGGGAAGCTATCTTTTGGGCAAGCATTATTAACGTCAGTGAAGTGGATGCACATTTATTATTTTTTGTTGCCAGGACGACATTGGAGAGCCAGTCCGAAAATTAGACTTCTCTGATGAAGCCGATGTCTAGCAACTTCTTTACCTCCTTCTGGATGGCAATCAACTTTTCCACGTTATGGTTCCTCCACTTCTACCTGATGGGGTTGCAGTCGGGATTGAGGCCCAACTTGTCAACCATTACTCTGGCTGGAATCCCAGGCATGTCAGCGGGAGTCCACACAAAGATATCAGCATTCTGTCACAAGAACGTGATTATCTCATCACGTAGTGTCTCGATGAGTGAGCTCCCTATCTACACGCATCTCTCTGAGTCCTCCAGATTCAGTGGGATTAGATCGGTAGCCTCACCAAACTACGCCTACTGAAGAGTTGCATCATCTCGATGGTCAAGTTTTCCTAGCATCTTGGTGCTGCCACTTGGTGCGATCTATGACATGTATTATGTAAGCCTAGTGATTTGGTCACCCAGCACTTTGCTTATACCACAGGCTATCGAAAACTTTATTTTAAGGTGTGGTATTAAAGTGACAGCTCCAAACACCGTTAGGCATGGGCGGCCTAATATTGCGTTATATACGGAAGGCAGATTGACGACTAAGAAAGTGAGTGTATGACTTACCATTCTTGGGTGCATCCCAGTGTGACCTCCAACTTGATCATTCCTTAGACGACCACTGGTTCATTGTCAAAGCCATAAAGTGGGCCTTCGATAAGTTTCAACTGACTCTTTTTTAGATTAAGTTTAAAAAATGTATTGAGGTAAAGCAAATCATGAAAACTTTCATTATCAATGAAAACTCGTTTCAGTTGGTAGTCGACGCTACCGTTTAAAACGAGTGCGAATACAACATGGGGATCTGCATGGGGGGAGATCACATGGCTCAGGTCATTATTGCCAAAACTAATGACATTGTCTTCTATGCGCTATTTCGTCCACCCAGCCTGCTGCTCCTTGCGATCCGCTAGGGTCTTTGCTGGTCGGGTTGTGATCATATTGGTCACTCCAGCTGCGATCCGGTTTTGTGGTTGGGAAGGCTCTTGTTCTTTCCCCCCTAAGGCTCCAAAGCCCTACTTAGGGTTCCTAACGAACCTGGTAAGGTGTCCCCTCCAGATAAGCTCATCGATTTCCCACTGTAGCATCTTACAATCGTCCATGGGGTGTCCTAGAGATCGATAAAAATTACAGTATTTGGTTAGATTTCCTCCCTCTGTTTTCTTAAGTGGTTTTGTCCACTTTAGTAACTTCTCCTCACCGATCTGCATGAGGACATTGGAGCACGTATCAGTCAGGGGAGTCAGGTTGATCGGCCCGTAGTCCCTCCATTCTTGTGCTCCAGTCCTGTGCTATTTTCGGTAGGAGTGATCACCACCATGGTACTTCCTCTTTCCCATAGTTGGGAAAGAGCGAGGCTGTTTGATCCGCTCGGGACGCTTAACCTCATTGGCCTCTTATGCTGTTGCGTAAGCCCTAATAATAGATTCTGCCTCTTAAAAGGTTTGTGGATTCTTATGAACCAGGTGCCTGAAGAAATTCCTATGCGTTAAGGCAGAGATGAAACTGCCAAGTTTCTTCTCTTCTGTGAGCTTAGGGATTCTTCTTTCCTCCACCACAAAGTGATCCAGGAACTTCTATGGATCCTCTTCCTACTTCTACTTGATATGGGAGAGATACTTAGGCTGCTTTTCTTCTCTATGGCTGGAGGTGTATTGTGCTAAGAAGAGGTTAGAGAGCTCTCGGAAGCTTTGGATCGAATCAAATGGAAGATGATGGAATCAGATGTGGGCGCCTCTCTTCAGCATAAGAGGCAAGTAGTAGTACATGGCTGCGTCCTCCAACCCTTGCAGACTCAGATGGGTGCGAAAATGATTGAGGTAATCCATTGGATCAACGCTCTCATGATAAGAGTCAAGGGTTGGCATCTTGAACTTAGTCGGTATGGGATGGTTCAAGATCTGTGCTGTGAAGGGTGACCTGTCCAGATCCATGGCGTGTTCGTCATCCTTGAGCACCCGTTTCAGGATCTTCTCTACCCTTGAATCTGTGGGGATGGCATCACCAGTTCTTTTGGAGTTAAGATAGGTTCTCAACTCCGTCCTTTCTCTGACGTGGCGAGTAGTAAGTCGACTACTGCCAGTAGAGGATCGAACGATCCTAGAGGCTCTCTCTTGACGGATCGAGAATATCACGGATTCCTTCGTTCTAGACTCTCCACTAGAGTCCTGCTACCCAAACATTCTTCGAGCATTGAACGGCTCTAGGCGTGTGAGGCCTCCGGAGCCTAAGTGTTGCTCGGCCTTTTGGCCTTCTTGGAGGGTTTCTTTTTCTTCTGGCCTCCGCTCCTGGAGGCCAGAGCAGGGACTGTTGCAGGCGGGGCCCCTACTGCATGTTTTCCTAGTGGGAGCAAAACATTTGAAGCATTCTATTCATATTGCTCACGCTCTCTGCCAGATTTTGGAAGAACAGTGCTGACACCATTGACCATCCCGTTGACCTGATTACTAGCAGCGTAGTCTTGATCGGGTGAGGTCATGTCTCTAGCGAGCTCGCTAGCTTG
>JAOVVI020014612.1:0-11444 GCA_028571085.2 Nepenthes alata | reverse complement strand
TCGATTCCTCCTTCCGGACAGCATACTTATTGGGAACCTTGAGGGAATTTTAATTTACCTCCCAAACAAAACAATTTGTGGATCAGCCAGGTAGAAGTAAAGACTGCGTTTAACACTGTAACGTCGGCTTCATATTCAGAAACTTTTCCTATTAGAGTCCTTAGATTCTTTGCTATGCTAGTGTACACTAAACTGTCCAAGGAAAGAACTAGCTGCTCTTTCCGTTCTTACTGCTTTTCTGGTTTATTAGCTTCAGGGAAGGACCGAATAGAGGAAGAACAGGAGAACCCACAAAATGCTACTTTGAAAACCTGATTATTTCCCTGTATTCTTTTGAGAAGAATACTCAACATCGTAAACGGTAAAAATGCACAAGCAAATTCATTAGGAAAATTCACTCATCAAGTAAAACATTTTGACTGGGACAGCATAGGATTTCAAGTTTTGGAGACCTAAGGGATTGAGTACAACATTTACTAAACATTTTATGAAGATCCCACCTCATGAAATTAACAGGCAAAGTAATTATCACTCAAGTTTTCATCCTTTAAACATTTATGTTTCAATTACCAAAAAAAACACTGCTTGAAGACATCAATCAAGAGAACAAACCTGTTATTATTAACTGCTAGATTAAAGAGAGCCATAGTTCCGACTTCCTGGGCTGCCGCATTGCTTTCATGTAGAGTAGATTTGAGAAACTGCACGAGAGCTTCGACAAATCCATGAGCACCCATGAACATCCTGGCTTCCTCGTCGTCTTTAAGCAGCTGCCTTATCTGCTCAACCATTACACACTTCTTTCTCAGGTCCTCTCCATCCAAAACAGTCAAGAAGTTTTGGTATCTCTCAAATATATTGATTTCATTTTCTTCCTCCTCTGCTTGACCACTTTCCACTTCATTCCCTTCACCATCTTCATCAACTTCAGTCTCCTCCAACGGAACCCCCTTCACCACCCTCTTCAACTTGCAGGAGTTGCCGGTGTCCACTGATCTCGACTCTGCAGATTCATTATCAGACAACGCAAGCCTCCAATAGTTGAGATCAAGCGACTCAGGCGGGCCATCAGGAACTGGAACACCATGCTGTTCACACCAGCTGGCAATGAGACCCTTAACACAATAATTGGGAGTCAAACATAGATGAGGGAGCTGCTGCTGAGACTTTGGACAAGTGTTGTGATGATCGTTGAACCACTTCTCTATGCATACCCTTTCATATGTCTGTCCAGAGGCAATGATCACAGGATCATACATGAGCTGCAATGATATTGGGCATCTCAGTTCTTCGGGCGGGATTGGCATTTGCCCAGATCTCCTATCATTTGGCCTAAAACTAAACGAAGGATGAAAGTTAAAAGAATTGATTTTTGAAAAATTTCGGTCAAAAGAACTTTGAACAGTGGGTGAGCATGGTGTTGAACCCTGCGAATCAATATCATCTGCAAAGTCACTCCTAAATAACTTGGAATATTTCCTTATCATATGCAAAAGGTAAGCCACAATTGACTCCTTCCGTTTGTCCTCCTCCATACGAGCTCTTTCTATGAGCTTCTTAAGAGCTCTTCTTTCTGCGAGGGCAGCCCTAGCAGAATTTATTCCAAGCTTGGAAGCAGCCTGATGAAAAGATTCGAGCTCATTATTCTCATCTGAGCTGTCAACAAATTTTCTACCCTGCTGAAGCAATGCAATTATGTCATCGCCAATTTGCTTCTCTAATGGATTAAGAGAGAAAATAGTTCCCTCAAGTTCAGACACAATCTCCGCAATCTGCAAGACATAAAAATAACAAATCAGCTGAACCTTAACTATCTGTTCAGAATAGACATGTATATCCAAAACTCTAATCAATGCCATGAAGAGAAAGATTCATCATTAGCTTTAGCTTTCAACATTCCTTAACATCCCTCAAGATTCCATGTGAGATTTCAACATCAGTTGAACCCTCGTTGCTGAAATTTGTCATTTTAAGAATCCAACCAAACACAAAAGGGCCAGTGCAGCCTCTTCAATTTTTCATTCAATGGAGGGAGCTTTTAGATAAACTCATAATGACATTTTTCAGGCATAAGATATTCAGGGTACAGTCCAAACAATTGCAGGGATATCTGACCTAAAAGAGATCAGAAAATAGTTCGACAAAGTACAACAGGACAGCGTTTTAACAAAGCATGGTGAGTAATCCATGTGTTGTCCAACGATACAAAACTGAAACTAGGTGTAGTTGCTAAATTAACGCTAAATTCTATGAACACAGACCTGACAGCCAATAGACTGCGGAACAATATCTTCAACACGTTTAAGACTATCTACAAGTCCATGTTTTGCTTTCTCAAACTTTAGAATGATAGAATCCCCAGTAATTGCCTGCAAAATAGAAATGATACCATTAGCAGGACATTCATTCAAAAGAGATGACAATATGAACCAGATACTTCATAACAATTAGCAGCTCTAAATGGACTATATAGAGAGAGATGAGGTGGAGGCAGAGAAGAGTCTAACTCAGTGACACTCTGGGTTATTGCAGGTAAGAAGCAAACTTGTTAATAGCAATGCATTCGAATTGCTTACATTGGATATTATGTGCAATGACAATCTAGGCACATGTTTATAGAGATGAATAAATTGAACTTCACCTTTAAACATCTCACAGAGGGCCATTTGGTGTATGGAACTGCTACTAAGCACAGGGTCCGAGAAAAGATTAGACCACTTTTAGATCTATTAAGCAGTCTTACTTTGCATTATACACAAAGCTGTTTCCACAATTTAAACCTATAACCAGCATATTACAAGATGACAACTCTACCGTGGTGCCAGGGTTCTTCATCTGTAAATGCCTAAACAAAAGAAAAACTAAACGGAAAAAATAAACTTTATCTTGACTGGGTGTTAGCACAGAAGAGGCTAACATAGTATGTTTTGAAGAAATTTTGCAGAGGAACCCTTCTGTTGCAGATTTTGTTCATTGTTTGTGTTGATGCTACGAATGATTGTTGCAGAAAGATGTTTGAGAGCTGCTATCAATGTCTATTGCTTTGATTGGCATCATTTGGTTGGATTAGATTTTGGGATGTGTTGGATTGGCCACTTGTTCACTAAGGAGATGTCAGGGTTTGGGTTAGTTTTTCGTAAGTTTTGTTTTGATTTGGTTTTAAGCTCGGTGTATGTCTTAGTTGGTTTGGCTCCATCCCAAGGTCTCGAGGTATGCCTTGCACCAAAGAATGGGGCCTTGATTTTTAACATTCTTCTCATTTTCATTTTCATTTTTTTATTACCATTTGTTACTTACCCCAAAAAAGAGGCCAACAAAGTAAGAATGTGAAACAAAGGCACCACAAAACTCCAAACAATGATCAAAAAGGAGAACTTAACAAAACAACAACAAAAAAGGGGAAAAAAGCAACATAAGAATTGCAAGTGGTATCGATTGCAGCATAATCTATTGTAATTTAAGCAACCTCACCAAATAAAGTTTACTACAATCTGCACAATGTTGTAGAATATTCTTTGCCTTCTCAAGTGCTAGGTGCAGTGAACATAAGGCCTGTATGCCTGACATGCTCCTAGGACGTGCTGCTTCCAGATCAGGAAAGATGTTCATTACTTTGCAATATATACTGGATAGGATCTTGCACATTCCTCCATGTAACTGAAACATCCAGAAATTGTTAAGCATAATCCCAAAGATTAATTGAGCGGAAAACATATGAACTCGCCAATGAGAAATGTTCAGCTGAGGCACCAACATTTCTAACAATATGAACCAATTGCACCTAGATTCTAATATATGGATGGGCAATATATACGGCAAACTAGACCAAATGGTTTGTATATGCTAAAAAACAGAGGAATTAAATTGCCAAAGGATCAAACAAACCAAAAAACCCTCATTATTTAGTTTCAGGAAAAAAAGACTAAACCTTGCTTTCTTCAATCAAAGCCAACATAATCCTCAATTATCCTTGTGAATTAGGGGGCCAACTTGTCAGTACTCACTCAATCAAACCCTTAGAGGCTATAATGGGATAAAAAGAGATCAAGGGACAAATTAAATATGAAAATTTCAGCTTCAGAAACACTTCTTTTTTATTAATTTCCATTCATTGGTTCTTTCTTGCATCTACTTTTACCAAGGTCCAAGTGGAACCCCTAAAAACCAACTCGAGAAATCAATGCTGATGACTCAATTTCTCACTGCAATCCACAACTCAGAAGGAGAATTAAACGCAATCGTGCATCAAATCCTTAAACAAGACCAACGTTAATGGCAACATGAAAATCAGCGCCTAAATTATAAATCAGAAAAGTAATGTACCTTGGCATCAGTTATCGCAAATAAACTCTCTTCAATCTCCGATATATCCATGCTTAAGATGTTTGCCTGACCACTTTTATGTAACTTTTTATCTTAATCTGCATTTTATTTATAAAAAAGATGAGGAAAATAAGAAGCAGAAGAAAAAGGAGAACACGACAAAATATAAACAAAAAGCATTTATAGGATTACGAAGAGTTCTGATTGACGAAATAGCAGAAATCGTATATTGCTTCAGCTTGTTTAACAAATGAAACCTACTCATATAATCACAGAATACAAATCTCTAAAGAAATGAACCATGACAGAATAAGACAAGGAACTTCCCCACCATCATCATTTTTTCAGCATCATTTAACAGTTTTCTGATAAAAGTCACCAAAAAAAATGAAACATTTCAATAACAACGTATACAGAACCCAAAACGAACATAAGATTTACATTCGTTTCAGACATTAAGTCGTACGGGTAGCATTCCAAAGAAAAAACACGAAGGCATAACACGGAACTTTTCCTTTGTTTCAACTGAGATGTCAAAATTTACAGATGGGCACAAATAAAACACCGGAAAAGAACTAGATATTTACTTTTTTTAGACAATGAAAAGGGGAATTGCAGATGCAATCCATCACATACAAGGAAGAAATATCTAGTTTCTTTCCGATAAAAAATACCAGTTTCTTAATTCCCATTTGAGGAAAGAAAACATATAGCAGTTCTAAGGCAAAAAAAAAAAAAGAATAAAAAGGGGGTTCTAAGTATTACCAGAGAAGAAGTACCGAGGCAAAAAAGGCATTATTCACCAGCATTGAAATAAAATTAAACGCATCCAGTAGAAATTAGGGCTTGTATGATCTCCCCGCCATCACATTACACTTACATTCTGATTTAATTGGCCCGTTATATTAAAGAGATAGGAAGAGAGTTGATTGAGAAGCAGAAGGAGACAGAGAGCTGCTTTTGCAGACTGTCAGTGAACATGCTCTTCCAAAGCCAGATTTGGTTTAAATTTAACGACGAAAACGAAGAAGTGACTGGCAAGATTAAGAACAAGCACACCAATAGACCCGAACAAAAAAGAAGAGATGCGGATGCAGGACTTATATTTGAAACAATATTTTATTTAAATAAAAAAAAATTGCAAAATTTTTGTTCGCTCTGTAATTAAGAATGATAGATTTTTGTTTAATAAGATAATTGGAAAATTTTTTGTTTGTCCTGAAGCGCTTGTCTCCCCTGATCACCGGCCGACAGTTGCCGACCTCATTGTCTGTCGCTTTTGCAGATCTGATCATAAATGCCTAATGAAATATCACTGTTATCCCTCTTGAGTTTGAAAGGATTACCCCTTTTCAACGTTCTTCAAAACTCTCTTTTAAATATACTTAGCGCGATAATGATTGTGGGTTTCTTCTTTCGGCTGTTCTTTTTCATTATTTTTGCTGTGTTCTTTTGTTTGTCGGTATGAATTCTTGGTGCTGCCATGGAAGATGAATCCTCTTTTGTAATACTGATATGTGCAAAATTTACTATGGGAAATAGATTTTGAAAAAAAAAAACAGAAAGAAAATTCATATTTTTCATTCAGATTTGGCTTTAAAATTTTAAATTTGTGGCACAATATTTCCACACTAAACGAAATATGTGTCCATAGTGGTAGATGGTGAGTATTACATAAGTACTTTATATTCTTTGTATTTAAATTTCTATAATAAAATTTATTTTTTTAAAATTTTATATCTCTATACATTTAAACAAACATACAAAAAAAAGGCTAATATATCATATCATACTGAATATATTAGGTAAATATCGCACTGATAACATAAGAAAAATATCCCTGTGAGGTATCGAGCTAACATTATCTTTATCATCCACTTTAATACATGTAGCAATTATGGTTATAGCTGACATTTTTATAATAGTAAAGTGTTCTTCTTTACTTAAATGTCTACCTACGACATTAATTGTATTTACTTAAGGGTTTTCAAAAACAGATGAATATATTGCGATAAATATAAGATAAATTATTTTTTTTATAAGATAATTTATTGATCTTCATATAACAACATAGTATTTTTGTTTGTGCATTAATTATATAGTATTAGAGATTTATTAATTAATTGGACTCAAATTTGTTAGTTTCATACTTATTTGCTACTATATCAAATGAAATGAATATGCAATTAATGCACACTTGTACTACAAAATTCATTAAGGTGGCATTTGACAGTCCGAAATAGAATTTTTATTCCGAACTAATTCCCACAGAAATTACAATTTTTGTATTTGATTGAAAAATAAGTCAGGAATGAATATTTTTAAGAAATATTTATTTTAGATTCAAAGAAAAATTTATTCACGCGTGAAATATGGTATTATTTATTTTCAGTGAATTAAAAATTACTATTCCCGCACCACTTTTATAATATTTTAAAATTACCATCGTTATAATAATAATAATAATTATTATTATTATTAGATATTATTATTATTATTGTCATTATTATTAGATATCATTATTAGATTTTATTATTATTATTCTCACATTATTTCTCATACTATTTTTTAAACCAAATAATAAGATAATAATTCATTCTTTATTCTATTCTAACAACCAAATATGAGAATAATAATTTTATCTCTATTCTTATCCTATTCTATTCATTAAAAATAATTATTCAATTTTTACCTTATTTTATTTCAGTAACTAAATATATAGTAAGTGCGTGAAAGTTAATAGAAAACTCAAATGCAATACCAATCACTAATTCAACCGAAAAGAAATTTGAATTTACTTGTTAAAAAAGAAAAAAAGTCAGATTGAGTATACCTTTTTAAATTGATTTCTTATTTTGAAAACTAAAAATAATATTTTCAAACTCATTTACTGTTCACCTTTGACTATCAATACCCATTACTAAAAAAGTGTTACCGAAAAGAAATTTTTACCCATTAAGAAAAATTGATTTCTTACCACCTCCACTTGTTATATTCAAAACACTAATTTATAGAATTTAAATAAAAATAAATGATATAAAAATTTAGCAATTATAAAAGAATTTATTTGGCCAACAAAATTAAATAATAATATTAAATAGAGAACTGATGTGTACCTGGATCCGACCTCGAATAGATTCTGATTCATTTGGATGGTTTGACCCGGCTCCATTCACTGAGTATGAATTCTGCACACCACTAAAGTGAACGGGAGGTCAGTGTGTCGGCGGGAGGTTGTCCCACCGAAAATACTCCGACGCTCAAATCAGTAAAAAACCTTCGAATTGAGGAAGGTAAATTGATAAGTAAAAGAGAGTAAAGGAAATGAGTTTGTCGGGAGTTTCGGCCCATTGAGAAAGTGAATTCTCGCTTACTACTCGCAGAGAGCGAGTGAAAGTGGCGTCCTGAAAGCTTTGAAACTTTAGAAAATAGTTCTCAAAAAGTCAGAAATGTCTCCTGCAATCTGGAGGCCTTTGGTGGGATTGGAGGATGAACGCTTATGCAGAAAGAGAAGATGAGTCTTTGTTCAAACTCTGTAAGCGTTTGTGAGTCAGACTGTAGGAAGTCTCTTTGTTGTTCCAGAAAGTATGTTCTGAATGTTCTCTTGAAGGCGAGTTAGAGAGTGTGTTCGAGCGCTTCTCTGTGAGCGTGTTTCAGCACTTGTATCAAAGCGTATATTTTTTTGTGTGTCTTCCAAAATGAAAACTTCAGGCTCATATGGATAGCAGGAGAGCCACCTTCTCTGGGTAAGGTGGCGTGTTCTTCTGGACTGGCGATAACGGCCTTCTCTAGTTGGTGGGCTTGACAGGCGTAATTTGATGGATCCTTTTTCTTCTGAACAGTGCAACAGATATTCAAATCATCTCCTCTCTTTCATGCTCTTGTGACCGTTTTGACTCCAACGTTGGCGCTGAGTTCATTGCCGCCTTTTTAGAGAATATCATCTTTTAGGAAAGCGTGTAATCATGAAAGGATCGTTACTTTTCGTGCACGAGTTTGCTTGTCAAATTGAGCCTGACCCGTAGCAGGTTTATCGTCTTTTTGGGCTTGCTACTACAGTACTTTCGGTCAGCGCTCGGGTTGACCGTCTGTACGTGAGTTGACCGCCTGCTGACGTTGACCGTTTTGGACCTTTCAGAATTTGGGTATTTGCCTCCTGTTGGGCCATTATTTGAGTTGATCGTCCAACAGGCTATTTGGGCCTTCTTTAAAAGTGGGCCAGCCTATAAAAATAATAGGTGTTTCTATATTTTATATTTTATAGATATACTCATTCAGAAAAAAATATATTTAAAGAAATAAAGGTGCTCATTTTGTGAAAAGTTCTTGTCAAGTACGATTGCTTTTGTCAACTTATAACCACTATTTTCTGTCTTTTGCACTAATTTTTTGAAGTCTAATTTTGTCTTTTTGCTTGAATTCATGCTTTCTTTTTATACTTAAATTTGCTTTTTTTTTCCCAATAGATTATGATCAGGCCTTAATTTCAGAATTTGACATTTTATTCTTTTTTTATTAAATAGTTTTACATCTTTATAGTACTAATGTAACAAAATATATATAAGTTAGAGGAATGTTAAAAATATTCTGTCAATTATTAATATGAAGATGTTAGTAATGAAAAATACTAACCTAAATATCCCAGGAGAATTCACACAATTGACACATAAATAATCCAAATAATTCCCATAGCAATATGAAAATGTTAAATATATTACTATTGTAAGTCTTACTCTCACCCTTCAAAATATTTTTCAACATAATTCCATTTCTAAATCTCACTATCCTTCTTATAAAATGAAATTATATAGCCCTCTAAATTTTAATAATTTGTAATTATTGAACTAGCATTAGTGAAAGATAATTACTTGGGCATTTGTCACACCAAATGCTTCTCTTATTTGTTAGATTTTTGGATCAATCTCTTATTAGTATCACTTTTAATAAATGGGTCATTTAAAAATTTATTTAATTTTGATATGAGAATTTGCATGAACCAAGGATTAAAATTGCACTGACAAGGGGGCATGATGGACACATCAATGGGTGCTTATGAATGAGTAAGAGAATTAGGCGCACCTAAGGACAATATAAGGGGTACTCATTCGCCAATGGCGGAAGAATTAGCGCTTGAATAGCACAAGTGCGTGAGGAAAATGCTTCATGCGTGTTCAAAATGCCCATGGGCACTGGTGCGGGTGTAAAAGTCGATTTTATGATTTTAGGACAAGTCCATGAGATCATTTAACATTAGGGGTGCCACATAAAAAAAGGCAAAAGATAAAAGTGAGAAGATGACAATTTTTTACTTTCGGTTAAAATCCAAATTGAGTTTTATTCTTTGTGAAATTCAATTAGGTTACTTTAGCCTTAGTTCTAAGATGTATTAACATTTGATTGTTCGGTATTGGTCACTCCCTTATAAATAACTCAACAAATAAAAAGTTATGGACGATTCGTATGAGGCTCATATGAAGATCAGAGTATTCACGTGAAGGGTCAAGAGGGAAGATCAAGTCAAGCGCTTGAAGCACGCTCAAATGGTGAAGAGGCATGGATTCCAGAGTTGATGCGCTCGATCCACGCTCGCTGGGTGCTCGAGCGCGGATTCCAGGATCGGTGCACTCAATCTGTATTTGTCGGGTGTATAAAATGTGACTCACGTGTTTTAGCGTGATGTTTCTAAAATCTTTCTCAATAAGGGATGCCGCACATAGAGAGATGAGAGAAGAAGAAAGAAGAGAAAGAGGTTTGGCATCCGGTCGGGATCCGATTTGAATTTTTTTCATCAAGGTTGAATATGTCGTTTTGGAGATGATTCTAGAAATATATTTTCGTTTTGTTACTCTTTTTCTTATTGTATTTCTCTTGTGGATTGTCGGGTGTATTGAGAGGAGATTGTATTCAACCATACTTTACTTGGGTTCAGAGTGAAAGGATTTCAAAGGGGATTATTATAACCTGCACTATTTATAGTTAATTTATTTAAAAAAAGTTATAATTTTTTCCTAGCTAAAAAAGATTTTTTATATTAAAAATTATTGTGCATTGTTTGTTTATTTTGCTCACATATTTGGTGCCTGATAGTTGAAGGGGGGTTCAGGTTTATTTCGCTATGTCAGATCGGGTGTATTCGGGTGCCAAATTTTTTACAAGTGGTATCAGAGAGAGGTTAAAAAACCTACGATTTGATGGCGTCGATGTCAAAAAGTTTACTATTTTGTGTGGAATAATTTAATTGATAAAATAATTTTATCCTTTGGTAAAAAAGGGTGAGAAATATTTTAATTCGTAAAGGAACGATAAAAGCACTATGGAGAAAGGAAGATAAGCCGGAGAATATAACAATGGAGGAGTGGCAAGATAAGAGGAGTTTAGCTAATTGTACGATCAATTTGTATCTCATAGATAACACTCTTCAGGAGGTCATTGGCTTATCGAATTTAGCAGATGTTTGGAAGAAGCTTAAAAGTTGGTATAAATTCAAGTCATTGACAACAAGATTGCATGTAAAGAAATAGTTCTATGGCCTGCGTTTGTCAGAAGAGAAAAGTTTTGAGAAGTACTTGGATGAGTTCAATCGGATCTTAACGTAAATATCAGCACTTGATAAGAAGATCAATGAGGAAGACAATGCGTTGGTGTTGTTGGCTTCTTTGCCAGCTTCGTTCGATCATATTGTCATGACACTACTACTTTGAAAAGACATACTCAATCTGGATGAGATTATTACTTTCTTACTTATAAATGAGTCAAGGCGAAGAGGAAGCGTAGATGCTTTGAAGGAGTCAAGGCTCTTGGTTACTAATAGTAGTTGGGAACACGGGAGTGAGGGATCAAGGCGGCAAATCGAATAGGAGCAGCGGTCAATCCAAGTTTCAGGACATAGAGTACTTCCATTGCGATAAGAAGGGCCACATGATACAAGATTGCCCCAAGAGAAAACAGGAGAAGGTGGGCGGAGGCAAGCATCAAGAAAGGAAGGATCAGAGTGAAGATGATTGGGCCTCTGTCACTCACTACGACGACCTTTGGATTATCACGCAGGGAAGACACAGAGCTTTCCAAACCAGGAGACGAATTGGGTGATGGATAGTAGCGCATCACATCATGTGACACTG
>JAOVVI020014609.1:0-11447 GCA_028571085.2 Nepenthes alata | reverse complement strand
CCAAGGAATGCCCAACCGCATTGAGACAAAATGCCATTACTTAACACACACCTGATGCAGTGCTCATGCACCACTATGTTTGGTTGTTGTGCTTGATGCGTGCCTGATAACTGTTCGAGTGTTACTTTGCTATATATATCATGTCCGACTGAATTTTGGTCATTTTCTTTAGAGATTTAAGAGATGAGAGAGAAAGAGAAGAAAAGAAGAGAAACACGAAGCTATAGAAGTTAAATTCAAGTGGAATAAAGAAAAATTTTGGTAAATTGAAACTAAGGCAAGTGCATCTCCAAACATTCCTTCCTTTATTACCGTTCTTTCCTTATTTCCTTGAGCATTTCTTATTTCAAATGCTCTTACAAGACATATTTTCATAATTAAGACAATGGTACTTCACATGTATGAATCCTTACGCCCATTCCTTGCAATGTTTATGAAAATCATATTCTTGATTCATATATTTTGGGTTATTAAGTTATTTCCTATAATTTCTTATATGCATGTATTGAATTTATGGTTATGTAACTCTTATAAATTTTAATTTAGTATTTAATGTTTATGCATGCTTGAAATCACTAAGTTTATATCTTTCATGTTCTAAAAATTCAATAATTTGTCCCTATATACTTGACAATTGCAAAAAAATACAAAAATCACGGAATTTTCTAGTTTTCTCTGTAATTTTTAGTATAAATAGTTTCACTTGTTTGTAAAATTTCATAATATAGCTTTCGCATGTTCTCAAAATTTGTATATGTGAATTCCTACAAATGTTTATACACTGCATGAAAATTAATTGAAAGATTATGGGAAAAACTCTATAATATGTTAAAGAATTAAGAATATTTTCTATAAAATGAGAAAATATAAGAATTATAAAGAATTGAGTAGAGTTTTCATATTTCTAAATATTAGATTATTATAATAAGTTCAACATGTGGTACATAATGGCATGTCTTTGTGACTAACCAATTCTAACCGAGACTTGGTATGGTCCCGCCTGCATAATGTCCATCAAACTAAATACAATCCTAAAAAATGAACCTATATGAATATACACATATCACACAAACACTACACAGGATCCAAATGCTACAATATATTTGTGGCTCCAACGTCATATTTCCAGACACAACATCAGCACAGGGAAATATCACTAGGTACTTAAATGCAAACCACAATAACCTGTGGAAGCATATAGAATCATCCATACACAGTGGAAACTAAATTCATTGGAATATCATCAATAAAATCAAAATACATCCATATATCCATCCAGCATATAAATAAGCCCTCCATACATATGCACAAAACCACAAAAATCATCCTCCAAGTCAACGTTAATCCCTGAACCAACTCCGCATCGAGCAGAAGTTCATGCTTATCTAAAGGTAAGAAAATAGCAATGAGTGAGCCGAATACTCAGTATGACACAAATATAACAATGACAATGCATTATTCTTTAAAATAAATCGATGGAACAAGATAGGATATAATGAAATGCAGAAATGTAAACATGATTAAATACATTTTTGGAATACGTTTAACTTTCATATATTGTTTACGATTTTCTTTAGATACAGATATTGCATTTAAATTTCTTATTTTACTTCTGAATTCTTTAGTTCTAAAACATGCAGAAATTTCATTTATATTTAACGACCAGGGCTAGTAGACCTTACCAACTAACGGAGTAGATATCGAGAAAACGAATTGTGTTCACTCCACAAAATCGAAAGGCCTTATTCCTCTAATTCTGCTAGAGGCTAAAATGTACAAAATTTGTCACATAAATCACCACGATAGGATATTTTTCTCAATACTACTGTAATATTCTAAGGCATACCAGGGACTATAACCCTGTAAAATACAAATCCTTGGTCCACTTTTATGATTACTTGACATAGTTTAAATTGAAAACTCCGTACAAGCATACGGATACATATAACAAATAACGGGTAATAGATACATTTAACAAATAACGGATACTAACATTGGATAACAAATAACTGATACAGATGACGAATACTGGTGTTGATGACGGATAACAAATAACGGAACTGATAACAAATACCGGTACGGACAACGGATAACAAATTATAAAGTCCCAATTTCTTGTTGCAGATTCGAATTTCATATTATTGCAGAAACAGGTAGACAATTCATATACTTGGGATACAAATACATAATTCCATATTCTTACAAATACAAAACATATTTGGTATTCTTATGAATTTATTCGAACACATATTTTTATATTCTTGTGAATTTAAGTCCTCACATGACTTCAAATACATGCATAAATTAACTTCAACCTTAGAAAAATTAGAAGATTCTTACCATGTTGAGCCAAACAAAATATTATAGCTTCTGAACCCCAAATGCTTTCACAAAAGGTACCCCACATAATTTTTGGAACATACAAACTGTCATAGACAAAGTACATTAAATAAATATCAAACAATTAAGGTAAAACCATTCACAAAGCTAGGGTTTTAATTTTTTAAAGCCAAATCATGTATAAACCCCAAAATAAATCGAAGAAAATGGTAGGATTTGGGATTTGGGTTTCCAACGAACACAATACCTCTCAAAACTTTGAAATCATACAAAAAATCAACATATATGCACGCTCAATACATGGGTATCATAAAATACATACTTAGATGTGTATCGAAATAAAAATACCTGAAAGAAATGAAAAGAAAAGTGCAACAAGAGAACGAAAAGCATATAGATACACTTGCCTCGACCCGATCTACAGCTTTCTCAACTAGCCCCAAGCCGGGAATGAACCCAAAAGCCTCGATCTCCTCTTCTCTCTCTTCTCCATGGCGCTCTCTCTCTTTCCTCTCTCTGTTTCCTTCATGACAACGACAAAAAATAAGGATGTACGACCTTAAATAGGCGAACTCGTACTCGAGGGTGCATCGGGCACCCCTGCCTTGGAATCGACGCTCAAGCGGTGCCTTGAGCGCCCCTCGAGTGCCATGCTACTGGAATCGGCGCTCAAGTGGGGCTCAAGAGTGTGTCGAGTGCAAGTCAAGCCTGCAGTGAACCAACTTCGTGCACGTGCCATCCGAGACTCATTTCGACCCTTCTGACCCAATTTTTTACATCCTTGAACCCTAGTTTTGATTATATTAGATTAATAAATTGTGATTATCCTAATTTAAAACTCAAATCTTATTTATAGATTAATATTTCAAGGTTTACAATGCCGGTTCCTGATTTTGCCAATTATGGGTCTTTAGGCTTTTTGATCCAATTTCTCTCATGTCCTTTGACCTCGATTCATTTATATTAATTTAGTTACTCAAATTTATTATGTTTTAAAAATTGGTACCTTACAATCCTCTCCCATTTATAGAAATTTTATCCTCTAAATTTAACAAATCTAAAAATTTAGTAATCAGGGATAATCCTTCCAGATTTCTTTCTTACATTCCCAAGTCACATCCTTAATTAAATGATTTTCTTATAGAACCCCAACCAACTAAATTATCTTGATTCTCAATGCCTGATACTTTTTATCTAAAATATAAATTGAAACCTTATTATAAAATAAATTCCTAATCTCCCACAATGCCTTAACCTGTCACATACTTACTTCCTTAATTATTGATACATAGAAGACATCACGATAATCAACCAAATTCGTAAGCAACCTACTTTTATTGACCATCTTTCTGACTTAATACAAAATCTCAAATTGATCAATAAACTTCTACTTCAATTCACCTTAAACCCCAAAAATGTTCATTCACATGGAATCTCAATCTAATTCTGAAATCTATATGGGCCATAGGCACACACACTTCTACTGCACTACTCTGATTGATCATTTATTTACGCACTAAAAATCCTCTTGCAACTCATATCGATTGATTCACATCGGTCACCTAGGTTACATAGTTGCTATAGGCCAAAGAAAATCCCAAATGTATCGATACAACTAAGGCAAAGCTTATAATGCTCATATTAGAATCAATTTAGGAAATACAATTGAAACAATCAACGAAAAATTTTCAACACAACCTCAGGTCACCACCAAAGCCTTAAGACTCAAATACTTAGCAAACTTATTATCTCATTAGCATACCAATGAGCCAAGTTATTCAATGCGAACATATCATTCAAATTTACAATAAATGAGCCATCCTCATCAGTCAATTCACAATTATCCAAATAGCACCCATAATCATTGCCATCCTAACAACCCCAAAATAACACAACGAGGACTTCTTATCTCATAGTTTTATAACCTCAATACTTTGAATACAACTCTTCCTCCCAAAACCAAAAGCAAAGCATCCCATTTGCTCAGACATCAAGAGCTACTTGCAGTTCACCCTTTAACATTTTCTATGAAGCATCAATGACACACCAAATTTGAAGATTCCAGACATTAAATTATCACCAATAATATTCGTTTCCTCAAAAGACACTAAGATTCACCTTCATAGTCCTTAAGTAGATTTACCAACTTGCACTATCGTATGATCATCTCCTCTTTATGAAACAACTTCTCAGACCATTTGAATCAACTAGATGATAACTATTTTCATAAGCAATACCTATAAATCCTCAAAGCGAAGATCCTAACCACTAACTCATGATTTGGAGATATTTTGGTTATAAACTTTCCATCGACTTAATCCAAGGGAAACCACCCATACATAGTGCAAGTGTGATGGAACAGATTCTAATTCTCATAGGACTCTCCATCAGACAGATACATAATAGAATCCACATATTTTTATCAGTAATTTTTACAGAAATTTTTGTAGAATTCAAGCTAAAATTGGATGAAAATCAAAATATACAACCTGCTTAATTACACCTGTAAAGAGCATACTCAAATCCAAACCATAGACTTATGACCACAACACAATCACAGGACCAGTACAAGCGCACAACTAACCAAATATCATAATTCACATCCTACAACACGCATTCAGAAGACCACAAGTGCCAACCATGGCTTTAATTTAACAACCCTATCAACTATACCAGAATTCAGACAAGATATGCCCATTAGGACCTGTACAGAAATCAGAAAACATATAGCAAAAGTAACTATTTAAACATGCGGAAGCATAAATACTAATCCAACAGAATTCAAAACGTGTAATAACCATTAATACATAATTTCGTCCACCATTTAGACATTTACGTGCAAAATTCTAGAATTCTCAAATCTTTTGGATTTCTTCAAGGCTTCACTGAGGCTTCAGACCTTCCTTGCTAACTCTAGCTATGGTCATCTGATATCGTCTCTATAGCCTTATCTGGAGGCCAAAATAGTAAAATAGTGAGCCAAAACCAAGCAATGTACTAAAATATGCAGAATATAATGATCTAATGCAGAACATATATACAGATGATTCTAAAAACTGTCAAAAAAATAGAGACATGTACAGAAAGTATTTGAAAAGCATGATTCAACATGAACGGGCTTCAGAAATCATTATCTATGCTTTCTTGCAGAACATATGTGCAGATAAGTAGAAGCACGTTCAATAATCATGAGGAAAGCATATATTCCATATAAATAGAACTCAGGAAGTATAAATCATGCTAGGGCAGAAAACTACATTAATATCTAATTAGAATAACAAAAGCAATTCAAGAAAAGAAGAATAAAGTATGTTTCTACTTAAGCATGCATCGGGATTCATAAAATAGTTCTAAGTTTGACATATTTTTATCAGTAATTTCCGCAGAAATTTTGGCAAAGTACTATCTAAAATTGAATTGAAACCAAAATATAAAACCTGCTTAATTACACCTCTACCGAGCATACTCAATATCCAAACCTTAGACTTATGACCACAACACAATCACAGGACCTGTACAAGCGCAAAACTAATAAAATATCATAATTCACATCCTACAACATGCATTCACAGGACCCCAAGTGCCATCCATGGCCTTAATTTAACAACCCTATCGACTATACCAGAATTTAGATAAGAGATGTTGTCTAGGACCTGTACAAAAACTAAAAAACATATAGCAGAAGTAACTATTTAAACCTATAAAAGCATAAACACTAATCCAACAGAATTCAGAACTTGTAATAACCATCAATACATGATTTCGTCCACCATTTAGACATTTACATGAAAAATGTTAGAATTTCCAAATCTTCAGGATTTCTTCGAGGCTTCACTGAGGCTCCAGAACCTTCCTTACTAACTCTAGCTATGCCTGGTCATCCGATATGGTATCTATATCTTTATCTGGAGAGAAACAAATAGTAAAATAGTGAGTCAAAACCTAGCAAGGTACTAAAACATGCAGAATATAATGATCTAATACATAACATATATACAGATGGTTCTAGAAACTGTCAAAAAAAGGACATGTACAGAAAGCATGAGAAAAGAATTATTCAACGTGAACAGGCTTCAGAAATCATTATATATGCTTTCTTGCAGAACATATGTGCAGATAAGCAAAAACACATGCAATAATCATGAGGAAAGTATAATTTCCATATAAACAGGACTTGGGAAGCATAAATCATGTTAGAGCAAAAAACCATGTTAATATCAGATCAGAAGAACAAAAGCAATTCAGAAAAAATAGAATAATATATGTTTCTACTTAAGCATGCGTCGGGGTTCATAAAACAGTTCCAAATCTGACTTGTTTCTTCAAAAATTCTAGTTTAATATCCTAGGGACCCAACTAGCATACTCTACTAGTCGAGTGGGTGAATAATTAGGAATATATTGTGTTTCCACCACACAATCAAAGGCCAGGAATAGTAATGATAACAAGGACCAATTGTGTTTTTTGGGCACACAATTCAAAGCCAACGGAGGATTTCTGACCTCCAAAGTCAATTCCAGTAACGCCCCGAGGAAGGGCAAACCACGTATAACTCCATGAATGGAGTTATCCCTGATTACCATCGTATTATCCTAAGGCATGTTGGAGAACCTCACATGACCATATATCAATCTTGGGTCCTAATTAACAGTATCAGAATAGTTTTCTTTTCATTTTCTAAACTGAAAACCTTTTTAGTTTCAAAAATCAGTTAGAGTTTCACAATAACTCTTTAGTCAGTTTCAAAACATACAATAATAGTTTATAAACCTTCGATTTTGCTACAGAATATATATAAACAGTTTGAAAACCCTTCAGTTTAGCTTCAAAATTTCACAGAAATTTAACGGTGTGGTTCCGTGTAAATTTCTCAATTATAAATTATAACATGAACAGTACTATTTTACAAATTAACTGTCACATATACGAAATCATGGATTTTAAACATTAAATCCTCAATTTTCGTATCTAAGGTTTCAATAAATATTTTGGACATAAAATGGGTACCAAACACATGCATTTACATGAAATCGAAGCCAGATATTGCAGTATATACATGTAAATACAAAATCTATCTGATTAATTTAAAGAAATAGGCTTTATTTACATAGAATATGGAGAAATTTGCTTTTAGAGTATAAATATAGTTGCAGAGATATTAAAACACTGTAAAAACGATATATAATATCTGGAGTACACTTGCCTGAGGTTGGTCTACAATTGTTCTTACTTGGATTGGAGTGGAATGGTCAAAGTTTCCTTCTTTCTGCTCTTTTCTTCCCTTTCCCTTTCATGCTTGCTGCTCTCTCTCTCTCCATAAACCCTCAAAAATGCCACACAAATTGCGCACAATACTTTTATACGTAGTCGGGCACTCGAGCGGTCAACACCGTGCTTTGAACACTCGTCGAGCGTACTTCGAGCCAGAGGTTCTATTTTTTGAGCCTGTTGGCGCATGGGCACTACTCGGGCGCGGGTCAGGCTGCATCGAGCCTGCAGCTAGCCTATTTCGTATTTTTGCCATCCGAGACCCGTTTTGACCCTTCCAACCCAATTCTTTGCATCCTAGGACCCTAATTTTACTTATATAACTTTAATAGACCATGATTATGATAATTTAGAGCCTAGAATATTATTTGTGAATCAACGTTTATTGGTTTACAAGTTCTGTTCCCGATTTAACAATTCCAAAACTTTGGGCCTTTCAATCCAATTCCTCCCATACCTTTTAACCACAATTCACCTATCTTAACTTAATTACCTTTCAATTACTATATTTTTAAATTCCGAAGCCTCACCACCCATATTAACCATATCTTGGAAATAGATATCTTATAGGGCCCAACTTCCTCTTTCTACTTTTGAACTTAATTTTCCACATTTTAAACCTAATCCTTGATCATTATTAATTCGGTTTCATCATAATTATCGTATTCTGGAACTCGGATCATCACAGCAAGAAAACATAGTCCTAAGTCGACTTTGAAAGCATCACACTCTACTAAGATTGACATGATCCATCAGGGATCAACCCAAATGACATGGTAGATAATTTACCCTTAATTCCATGAAAGCTATCCTCATATATCTCATTCTAACTAATACCGATCGTTTCCAAGCCAAATTTCCCACAGACGCTGTAAATTCTCAAGGAATATTTAACGGATAACTTACCGGATTTAGCTAGACCCAAGAAAATGTCGTAAATATTGATACAACTAATATAAAGTCTAGATCCTCAAATTACACATAACTTGGAAACACAATTGGAAACATAAACTCCAAATTCAAAATATAATACATAAGCTAAAGCATCCCAAAGTTAAAAATTAAATTTACCTTCCACCACATGTAGTTCTTCGTCTAGGTTCCATTGCTAATACTCCCTCTGAAATAAGAACAATTCGGGTTAGATCATAATTTAACTCAGACACTAATTAGGACACTATACCCTATGCGATCAAATATAACCAACTGATTCTAACTAAGTCCAAGCCTAAGTTAATTAACCTTACTTAATTAGGACACAAATTATGATAACTAGAACTATCTGATCCAACTTATCCTATCTAAGCTTTCACATAAGATCCAAATCAAGCCTAAAGTATCTCCTTCTCTGATGCCACCTGTGAAGGACCAATTCCAACAAGGACCCAACAAGGTCCCACCTACACAATGTCCATCAAACTAAATACAATCCTAAAAAATGAACCTGTATGAATATACACATATCACACAAATACTAAACAGGATCCAAATTGTCACGAACTTGGACCAATTAGGTTAATTTTATAATTAATTATAATTTTAAAAATATTAAATCTTAATTAATTTTAAACAAATAATTCTAAGTCCAAAAATTCAAGTGTGGCAAACCAATAATAAGACCGACCATCAAGCAAAATCTATACAGAACCTCATCGAATAACCGTCTGGATAAAATAAGTATGACTTACTTTATAATCATCATAAGGGAGGTAAATTCCAACCAAATTCATAAATCAAACATAATATAATATCCAACTGTTTTCAAAATATATCCATTGGCCTATACCCAGTCAATTCCATAATCCGATCACATAAAAATCAATTTGAACCATAATAAAATCAAAACATACCAAATCAAACGAATGGCTAACAAATCATGACCATACTCGACAATGCGTTCGAATCTTCTACTCTAAAAGAATAAAATAGAAAAAGTAAGTCCAATACTCAGTAAGTATCATATTTTAAATAAAATGAGTCCAATAAATCAAAGAGAATGTCAAATGGATAAAACTCTATTCAAATGATAGGATAAATCCAAATTGTCGATATAACAAATCCAATAAAAATCTAAAATCTAAAATTTAAAATCCAATAGTAGTCTTATACACAAATCAAATATCCAAATCTAAAATAATTATTCAAATCATAAAACTGTCCTCATCGGGATGTGTACATATATATAAATATATATATATATATATAAACAAAATAGATGTGATTCGGATAAATTCTAATAGGCAATTAGTCATTTCCAAGGTCCAATCTGAGTCCAAATCAGAGTACGAGTCCAAGTCCAAGGCCCAATCAGCTTGTGATTTAGGGCACAATCTGACAGCCGAATGATCCAATAGCGTACGCAAAATTTGAAGCAGCGTCGCAACAGATAGGTCAAGATCTGGATCAAAATATAAAGTCCAAAATCATTATACAAGACATACCAATGCCCGAATGAGGGCAAAATTTGCGAATCTCAAATCTATATCCAAAATCAAAATCCAAACCAAAATCCAACACAATTCAATGCAAAGATACAAATCATATATCAAATTTGAGTTCTGATTATTTAAAAACTAGCTTAAGGAAAGGTTATACATAATCCTAGTAACCTTAGGCAAAACCAAATACAAATTAGGATAGCATGTATGGCCACCCATGTACTCTGTACCCATAGGTAGGGTTGCTTACTATTGTTTGCCACCTGTGACTTTGGGTGCAATTCTCAAACTTGTCAGATATATTAGAACGTTCGAATATATTCTATGGTTAAGTCAAATTATCCAAATGGAAAGGGTTACTACTCTAAACCTTTTCTGCCGATGGAAAGGGATTTCCAATAACAAATTTCTCCCCGTCAGGTGTTGGCTAGAATATCCAATAATCTAAGTCCAAATATAGTGACCATGACCCTCCATGTGCATGTGACTGTACAGCCTATGTAAAGTTTCATGCTTATTTTCATACAAATATATTGATATAAAAACTATATAGTGTCTAAAAATTATTGGGGCTTTTAGAAAAATATTAAACCCTCCAAAATTATAAAACAAAGTCCAGAAACATCAAAATTAGCTAATAAACTACACATGCATGTCCAGATTAAATAGATCGGATAGATAAAATTACATACATTTTAGTAAAAATTCTAAATAGTATACAAAATATATCAGAAATTAAATCAGACCAAAGAGAGGTTTTACAAATATTTGCCTCGACCTTATATTTCATTGATTTGTAAAAATGAGGCTCTAAGATACCAAAACATGTGCTCCTCCTTCTTCACTGCCGCGCTGCCAAACGCACCCGAGTTCCCCTCTCTTTCCCTGCGTGGTCCTATGCACAGCCACTCTCACCACAGTCGATGCCGGTCACCAGCGCACCACCACCGGCCACCGCCGACCACCCCTGCAACACCTCCGATCACCACTGCAAACGTCGTGGACAACCACCATCGACTTTGATGGCTTCTTATCACCACACCTCCACCGATTCACTTTTGGCCACCGTTGACCAAGCTCACTCACCGACTATGCCGTCCGACGCCAACGTTCCCTCTTCTTCCTTGTGGAGCACCAAAAATAGCGCCCAAAACCCTTCTCTCTCTCCTCGCATTTCTTTTCCTCTCTCTCTATTCTCCCGCCCAGAACTGAGCCCCGATCCTTATCTTCTTTTCATTTTCTTTTTTTCTTTTTTTTGTTATATTTATATGTATTTCTTTTATTCAAAAATCTAAACTGATATTCGGGCAATAGCACATGTGCACCTCGGGCGTTAGCCCGACGATCCAAATATCCTTCCGAATTTCATAATATTAAGTTAATTTTTTGTCACGTCCAAAT
>JAOVVI020014608.1:0-11447 GCA_028571085.2 Nepenthes alata | reverse complement strand
GTTCCTGAGGGAGTCTTTCATCCGGGGAACGCTGGAGTACGGGAGGCATCTCGCCTGAGGAGCTTTCACGAGGAGGCTGGTCCGTCGCATCTACATGATTAGTCTTCGTTCGTGTTGTTAGGCTGTCCTTCTCCATTGTATCATACTTGTTTCTTCTATACGAATGGGAAATGGCTATTTCTTCTTTGCACTTGTGCTTCTCGTGACTTGAGTAGAAATGGGCCATCTATTTTTCCGCACTCATTTTCTGTAGTGCTGTATTTCGGACCACAACTTCTGTTTGAGGTGACCCTCGGGGTTGCATCCTTGCTTTGCATGCTAGGTTCGTGGAGCCATCGTCGCTAAGGCCCTATCCAGGCGCCTTCTTGCGTGGTGCTCGTCCTTCGTCAGAGGATGTCGTCACAGCTCACGCGTTTAGGGAGCTCGGTTCGGTGAAGCGGACGTCGTTGCCAAGCCCTTGGAGCCTCAACGAGGGTCCGTCGGGTTTTGAGGCCGCGGCAACCGAACTCCGGGTCTAAGCCTTGGTTGCGTATAATTGCGGGAGGTTCGTGGCCCCTGCTAAAGGCTCTTGTAACCGTCAAGTTTAGGTCCTAGCCCACTACCATTGTAGACTGAGGGTGCTCTCTTCTGTTTGAGAAGGTCGCCGCACGCCTGCGATTTTTGCCCCCTAAGGTTTTATCGGCTACAGATCGGAGGCTTTAAAAGCCCCCGGGCCTTTTTACTTTGACCGCCTAGGTCGTAGGCGCGTAGCCTGTTTGGTGGACCGCTCGGGTCCCTTTTTTACTAGTAGTCAAGTTCTGCGAGTGGTTGTCTCCTGGGCCTCTGACACGGAGTCACAGCGCAGGTGGCCACTTGGGCCGATTTGCGCAGGGACAAGATATGTAGCGTCGTCCTCGGACCAGATGGTGCAGGGGCGCAATCCTGAAACGGTCGTCTGTGGACCGTCTGGCGTTGAGCCAAGGATTTATTTTACGAACGGACGTTTGTCCTTCCGACTTAGGGGCAGTCTAGGTCGTATAATTTAAGGATGCAATGCATGTCATCAATTCACACGAATGCAGATGCAAAATGACAGGAAGCATGATTATATTAACCAAAAGATAAAGCACATGTTCAAGCATTCATTATGATGCATGCGCATGCGACTTACCTGAGCTGATGCAGAATCATCGGTAGTACTTTCTTAAGTTGGCGGTGTTCCAGGCCCGCGAGACCAGTTTACCGTTCTGGGTGCGTAGCTTGTACGCTCCGCTCCGGAGGATTGCGGAGACGAGGAACGACCCTTCCCACCCCGGGGAGAGTTTGTTCCTGTTCACAGTCTTTCCCGTAGCCTCTACGCTCTGGAGGATCTGATCTCCAACTTCCAGTAGGCGTGCCTTTATCCGTTTGTTATAGTACCGTGCGACTTACTGCTCATAGGCCGCGGTCCGTAGTCGTGCAGCGTCTCAAACTTGCGCGAGCAGGTCCAGACTTTCCCGAAGCTTTTGTTCTTTGGCGGCTGGGTCAAAGTGGTCGACCTGCAGGCTTGGCATTCCCATCTCCACGGGGACCACATCCTCAGCCCCAAAGCAAAGGTTAAAGGGCGTCTCCCTTGTCGGCTCCTTCGCAGTTGTTCGATACGACCATAGCACGGACGGTAGCTCTTCAGTCCAGGAGCATCCTGCGTCTTCCTACCTGGTTTTCAATCCATGCAGCAATGTGCGGTTGGTGACTTCGACCTGTCCGTTGGTCTGAGGGTGCGCCATGGACGTATGTATCAGCTTGATGCGAAGGTTGTGGCAGTACTTTGTAAAGTGCTTGCCGGTGAATTGGGTTCCGTTATTGGTCACTACGACCTTAGTGATCCCAAAGCGGCAAATGATACCTTGACAGAGGAATTCCGTCGCGTTTTGCTCTGTGATTTTAGCGAGAGGGATGGCTTCCACCCATTTGGTAAAGTAATCGATTCCGACAATCAAAAATTTTCTTTGTCCGGGAGCCAGAGGTAGGGGCCCAAGTATGTCGAGCCCACATTGTGCGAACGGTCATGGGGATTGGAGATAGTGCAGCTCTGTGTGCGGCTGGTGCGTCATACTGCCGTGGACATGGCAACATTCACACTTCCGGGAGAATTCATTGCGTCTCGCTTCATGGTGGGCCAGTAGAACCCGCATGACATTGAATGCTAGGTTCTTGCCGCCGACGTGTGAGCCACACAGTCTCAGATGCACTTATGCTAGCGCGTAGTAGGCTTCCTCTGGCGTAAGGCATTTCAGGAGGGGAGTAGAGTATCCTCGTCTGTATAGTCTCCCATCCAAGACCGTGTACCATCCTGCCGTCCTCTTGATTCGGTTGGCTTCGTTGCCATCGTCTGGCAGGATCCCTTCGGTTAGGTACTTCATGTACGGCGTCATCCAATTATTTCCTGTGTCGACCTGTAGCACCTCTCTGTCTTCGGCGTCGATGCTGGGTTTGGTCTGGACTTCCCTGGGCTGTCTCACGTATTGTTCCATGGACCTGGCGGCCGCGTCCCGGGCCAGTCGATCAGCGCGTTCGTTATCCGATCTTGAGATGTGTTCGATCTCAAACTGACCAAACTCAGGGATCAGGGCCCTTATTCTTGCCAAGTACCTCACAAGTTGTGGGTTCGAGGCGTCAAAGTTCTCTTTCACCTGATTGACCACAAGTTCGGAGTCACTACGCACAACCAACGACCGTGCGGAACACTACTTCGCCAGTCGCAAGCCCGCCAGGAGGGCCTCGTACTCCGTCACATTGTTTGTGGCCGGGAAGGCTAGGGTGATGGAGTACGCAATCTCCATTCCCTCGGGCGTCCTTAGCACAACACCAGCTCCGCTGCCTGCCTGGGTAGAGGATCTGTCCACATTCAGGATCCACATAGGGGGATCGTCATCTTCAATACTCCCTAGGTTGCTGTCCCCTTCTTGTTCTGGCGTTGCCGCTTCAACGATAAATTCCGCCAGAGCCTGTCCTTTCACGGCGGGCCAGGGCAGAATTCTAGGTCGAATTCCCCCAGTTCGACGGCCCACTTAACCAACCGGCCGGACGTCTCTGGCTTCTGCCTTTTGGGCCTCGAAATTCTTCATGGCCTAGGACATGGGAACCAACAGATAGTTATCTAACTTAGGAAGTACTTTCGATTTTACCGAATTCTACACTAACTAAAACAATTAACCTTGAAAGCTAAATGAAATTATTGAATAAACCTATCTTTGTTTAAGAAATTGCATATTTTAAAAACAATATATAAGATTTCAAAAATATCATGGATGGTTTCGATATCGTGGGTTAGCCCAAAGTCTGGATTGTAACGAATCAATGGCTCGATGGAGCTCCCTACAAATCCGCAAGCGTGTCCTAATGACGCTCGTTCTAAAACTTTAGCTCATCATCTGGGCAAGCCTTGCCAAAATTGTCTTGGATAGGTCAACAAATATTTCTAAAATATTCTACCCAAAATTGTGTGCCCTCTGGCAATCACAATTTCACAAATCTCTCCAAAAAGACAATTGCCACATGAAAATCTCCGTAATTACCTCAACAAAGGAATAAATATTTCGTAGCCAGCTTTGATGCCCAAACAAGGTTAAATCGATTTCAATACTATAAATACTCTTTCATCCCTATGGGCAAGGAAGGTCCGACGAGACAAAAGCAAAGGGAGAAAAGAGAAGAAAAGGAGCATACAAAGGGAAGACCTCGCCATTCTCTTTTCGTCTCCCAATAGGTCCCATTCTCTTACTTCGGTCGATGGTTCTATAGGGCTTCTGTCAGCTCCGAGTCTTCGAACTATAAGGCCGATGAAGCCGCTCGTGGAGCGTTACGCAGAAGGCCTCTTTGTTTGTAGCCAGGGAGGAGACCGGCGGGTATTCCTTTCCTCATCATTAGTGTCCAAGGATATTTTTCCTCCTCTGATTAGCCGCCTACCTACGAGTGCATTCATCAACCAGTCACTCCTTAATGAGTGCAAAACACTCTTTCTAGTAAGCTGCCCCTTGGTCGGGAGCACTATGCGGAACTCAACTCTACATCTCTCTAAATCGTCTCTCGGTTGAGCGCACCCAGTGGAGTCCAGTCCTCCATCTCTCTAAACTGCCCATCGGTTGGGCGCACTCAATGGAACTCAATCTTTCATCTTTTTAAGTTGCCCCCGAGTCAGGTGCACTCAGTAAAGCCCAATCCTTATTCTCTCTAAGCCACTCTTTGGTCGAGTGTACTCAACGGAGCCAAATCCTTCTTCTCTCTAAACCACTCTCTGATCAGGTACACTTAGCGGAGTCCAATCCTCCTTCTTGCAAAGTCGGCCCTTGACCTGTCCATTATCGGAGTATTGTCCTTTATCTCCTAAAGCAGCTCTCCAACCGAGTGTGTTTAAACACTCAATTTCCTATTATATAAATTTATGTATTATTTACCTATTCCTCCAATCTTTTTACTATTTGAAAAGAATTTCTGATTTAAGTGTTGGAAATATATTGGAGAGTGAATTTTTACTATCCTCTGACTTTTTATTTGTTAGTTGTGATATATGATTTATGTTTAAAATGATAGAGATCAGATCTGATTCAATTCAATTGTCCAGGAAAGATCAAACGGCTTCCTAATCTGTATAATAATCTGGATCCATGGACGCATAAATCCTACGGTATTAAATAAGCATTAAAAAATATATACGGTATATATTAATAACAAATTAAATATAATAATATATCCTAAAATAATATTCATTTCACAATTGATCAGGAATATAGAGCTGTTTGTTGCATATTTGCTCCAAGGGCAGAGGAAGGTGGAAGTTCAGGGACAACGCGAGCGTTCTAGCAGCTCGCTGAACGAGTTCGATAGTGCGAGTTACTTTTGATGCCGCATTTGCGTACGGCAAATGGAATTTCGGCCTGATTTCATGAGATTTGGTGGTTAGTTGGACCGATTTTACGTAATCAAGCTCTGAATTCCAGGCTTTGAATTTGAGCTAGCGGAGAGCTGGACGTGACCGGTGAAAGGAGACGACGAAAAGTGACGAATGCTTGTTAATCACCTCAAATCTTTGATCTATCGGAGCTCTGGGCATTGCAATTTGAGAGTTCAATCTATCGTCGGCTTTCTAATCGTATTCGTGGGATTTCGCAACGAAGGAAAAGGGAGATCTGACAAATTTCCGTTGGTGTATAAGAATCGAACCCGGAAATTATGCTTCAGAACACGACATTTAAGACGTTCTTTAAGAGTGGCACCCAGAGAAGATAAGGAATAAGAACGAGAAGAGTTCGTTACTTGATGGGGTAATGCCCCATTCTTGCCAAATTTGGTACGTTATTCTAAATTTTATATTGAGTGATTTTACCGAATTAGTTTTCTAATTTGTTGTTTTCATACCAATCTCAATCATTGGATGTGGTTTATTATCAAAAGGAGACTTGTGATATAAATAAAGAGGCCCTCTTTCTCCCTGCGAGGGACCCTGCTGGTTTCGACAACCAAGAGACAGGGAAAGAGGGAGGGGATCACTAGTGATCGGCGGAGCAGACAACTGGGTGGGTGGCCACAAATTGAAAGGGAAACGGGCGCCGGTCCAATAATAAAATCGAAAGAAGCGATAATAATATTTGCTCCGAACGAAAAGATAGAAGATCAACACACAATTTTATGTAGAAATTTACTTCTAAATATGAGAGAGAAAATCATAAAATACCTAATTCATAAAAATTTTACTATATAAAATTTGGCTATAAAAATATTTAAATAATAGAGTACAAGAATAAATATGGTGACTCATTATTATTCTCCGCTTCTTCACTTTACACCGCTCTCCGCCTACTACTTAGAATTGCAGCTATGAACACACACACACACATATATATACAAATGCACCGGGTTACACCTGTTTTGCAAGTTTGTGACGTGCCCTGTAAAAGCATACCACCTACTCTGCAATACCGCCTTCCAACCATAAACTGTACAGTTAACCTGTTCTGCAAAGTCAGTTACTAACTTTGAAAATCAACGATCAACTTTTGCAGAGTTAGCTGTCTGCACGGACTTTGTAGATGACCAACTTTCAAGACAAACTACCCTCGGCCGATTAGTTAAGCCGTCCTCGGCCTTTGTATTAGTGTCCTCGGCCGACCTCACCAGCAGGCCGTCCTCCTTGCTTTCTGCCCAGCAGGTCTCCTTTTGCTCGGCTGATCCCATCTCAGCTGACCGATCTCTCGCTGTTCGGATGGTCCCTTCTCGCATGTCCTGCCTCCTGCTACTTGACGAGCATAACAATACTTTCCCTTAGTATTATACTAGACCTATTATTTTGCCAGTCAGATATGAACCCGCGTAAGAGTGACTCATATCCTAATAAAATTTTCCTCACAACCGTGGAAGAACAATATCCGTTATTTTAGCAATACTGTGACAAGTTTCAAGCTTCCCTTTGGTAGCACATTGGTCATTATATTTGACCTATTATCCTAAATCTGAATTTTATCAAGTGTCAATGATGCGGAATCAATAACATTTCTCATCCAGTGATATCGAATATCAATATATTTCGATCTAGAGTGGAACGATGAGTTCCTACAGATGTAGATTGTACTTTGGTTGTCACAAAGTACCTGGTACCTCTCCTGTTTGAGACCAAGTTCTCAGACGAACTTTTCATCCAAAGTATCTCCTTATTGGCCTCTGTCACAGCAATAAACTCTACTTTAGTTGTCGACAAAATAACACATTTCTATAACATTGACTGCAGGAAACAGCTCATCTGACAAACTTGACTAGGTATCTCGAAGTGGACTTTTGAGAGTCAATATCACCTGCCATGTCAGCATCAATATATCCGACCAAACGTGGCTTACTGTCTCCAAAACACAAGCACATTTTGGAGGTTCTTTAGAGATATCTTAGAATCCATTTCACGGTAGATGAATACTCTCTTCCAGGTTTGAGAGAAACCAACTGACTGTGCTAATAGTATGAACTATGTCTAGTCTGGGACAAACCATAGCGTACATGAGGTTATCCACGACCAATGAGTATGGAACATCTCTCATGTTTGCTTTCTTATCATTTGAGGACGGACACTGCTGATTGCTCAATCTGAAGTGGCTGGCCAGTGGGGTGATTACTGACTTGGATTTGTCCATGTTGAAGCACTGGGGCACTTTCTCAATATAGCTTTCCTGGGATAGTTACAACTTCCTTCCCTTACGGTCGCAAAATATCATGATATCCAGGATTTGCTTCGCCGGCCCTAAATCCTTCATGGCAAAGGACTGCCCAAGTTACTACTTCAGTTAGGCAATTCTAGCAGCATTCCGTCCAACTATCAACATGCCATCCACATAGAGTAAGAGAAGAATAAAGTCACCTTTAGAGAACTTTTGTACAAAGACACAACGATCAGAAGTAATCTTTTGATAGCACTGGCCCACTATAATTGACTCAAACTTCTTGTACCACTGACGCACAGTCTGTTTCAATCCGTACAGACTCTTTCAAAAAATACATACCATCCGTTCATTTCCCTTGACCTGGAATCCCTCTGACTGCACTATATAAATTTTTTTATTAAGGTCACTATGGAGGAATGTTATCTGGACGTCTAACTAGTCAACTTTTAGATCAATAATACAGCTAATCTGAGTACCATTCTGAATGAAAATATTTTCACTACCAGAGCAAAAATCTCATCAAAGTCGATGCCCTTTCACTCATTAAAGCATTTCAGAACCAACCTTACCTTATATCTGGATTGTGAGCTACTTTTTTTAGCCTTTAGATGGAAAACTCACTTATTCTGTAGTGCTCTCTTCCACTTCGGCAACTCAATTAACTCAAAGATAAGATTCTCATGTATCGAATTCATCTCATTTCGCATGGCCTCCATTAATTTCGCAGTATGCTCATATTCCATAGCTTCTCTAAAGCATTCGGATTTTCCTCTATCAGCGAGTAATAAGTACTCACTGGCCGACTGGTGAACAAATGGCCATTGGTCTCTTGAAGATCGTCGGACAAGAATAATTTCGGCCTGCTCAATAAAGTCATGAGGAGTGTCGCCAACCTCATCCTTGTCAGGTGTCGGTGTCTCTTCATCGCCTTCCTTGACCATACCTTTGCCATCGAACTCCTGATGGAGAGGTGTCGGCTAGACGGTTTCAACACCCGTCTTTTTAGTTTCACTGTTGTCAGACGCAACCTTCTTCTCTCTGTCGATACCATTAATGGTTTCATCCTCAACAAATATTACATCCCTCAACCTGACAAGTTTCTTCTCAATTCGGTTATAAAGTCTATATCCTAATTCATTTTTTCCATAGCTCAGGAAGACACATTGTATCATTTTTTACTCTACCTTTGTCATTTCATTATTTGGGATGTGTACGAAAGTTTTACACCCAAATACCTGCGGATGGTCATATGATTGTTCCTTCCTTGACCACATCCTTTCTAGAACCTCTCCATTCAATGGGCCGTTCGGCGATCTATTGATGATGTAGGCAAATATTCTCCAGGCTTCCGTCGAAAATGAATCGAGGAGTTTTGCTTCCAAGAGTACACATCTGACTCTCTCTATCAGCGTACGATTCATATGCTCGGCCATCCCGTTTAGCTGTGGCATCTTCGACGGTGTCTTCTGATACTGAATACCGTGTGACCAGCTAAGTATCAAATGCGGTGCTCCGATGTATTAACCGCAATTGTCACTTGGGATGCACTTTAATTTTATTTCCTTCAGTCTTTCAACTAGAGCATGAAAAAGCTCGAAGACTTCAAGGACTTGGTCCTTTGTCTTAAGCGGGTAAACCCATAATTTTTTTAAATAAACATTAATAAACGAGACAAAATATTGTGTTCTTTCGAATGACTTTTTCTTAGATGGCCCACATACATCGGTGTGAACCAGATTAAGCGGTTTGGCCTTCTTAGTGGACAAGTCTCTACAAAACAAGACTCACCGTTGCTTCGTCGCCATGCAGTGAGCATAAGTTCTCTGCTCTGTCTCCTTCACGCCTAAGATAAGGCCCTTCTTGGACAGGTCGCTCAACCCTTTTTTCATTCATGTGGCCCAATCGACTGTGCCACAGATCTGAGGACTCCTGACCGCTTGCAATGCTTTACCTCTCCAATCGTAGCGGAGGCTTGCAACACGTATTGGCCTGACGCATTCATTCCATGGGCAACTATTAGAGATCCTCTAGTCAGTTTAAATGTCTCTTCGCTGAAGATATTATAGAATCCTTCATCATCAGTCTGCCCGCTGAGATAATATTCATCAGAATATTTGGGACGTGTTGAACATCCCTCAACAACAATCAGGTCCTATTGTTGGTGAGAAGGGATACATCACCACAGTTGATAACCTTGGACGTCTCTTTGTTTACCATTTTCAACACTCCAAAATTATCCGGAGTTTTAGTTGTGAAAAGTCCCCTCCGAGCTGAGACGTGACGTGGAGGAATGCACCAGTATCCACCACCCCAGTCAATCTCCTATCCGGCCACATTAACTACGTCATCCATCTCATATGTCAATCAGATATCACCTTCAGTGACGACTGAAACTGAGGTCTTCTCCTCGTCTCATCCCTTCTCGGCTCTACCCTCCTTTTCTGCGTTTTTACATTTTTACTTATAACAATGCCTTTTAATGTGACATCTTTTTTCGCAATAATGACACTCGAGGTTTTGATACCTCGATCGAGACTTGCCTCGACCCTTCTCTCCAGACTTAGGACCAATTCCTAAGTCTTATTTTCCCATGATTCAATTGCTAGCACTTCGGAATGCTGAGAGGTGGAGGTCCCTTGTGATCGTTGTCTTATTTCCTCGTTAAGTACCACTCCTTTTGCCATCTTAAGTGTCACCATGCTGTTTGGCGCAGTATTAGCGATGGTGATTCTTATCACCTCCCATGAATCCGATAGGGTTGTTAGGAGCCATAGGCCTAACACATCGTCTTTAAATTTAATGCCTACGCCGTTCAGCCGATCCACACATCCTTGAAACTCATTCAATTGGTCGGCAATGGACGAGTCGTCCTTATATTGCACCTACATGAGTTTCATCAGGTGAAATAACTTGTTGTTATAAGTCTTAGAATTATAGAGCGTCTCTAACTTTTTTCACGTCTTGACATTTGTCTTATTCTGAATGTGATTATAGATATTATCATCCACAAATTGTCAAATATAGCTACAAACCTGCTTGAACTCAAAATGCCATTCTTCCTCCATCTTCGCCTCAGGTTTTTGAGCAATAAATATCGGATGGTTTATTGTCTTGACAAATAGTAGATTTGACATCTTACTATTCCAAATATTATAGTTTGAGCCGGTCAAGCAAATCATCTTATTGCCTACCTCCATTGATTCCGACAAAATTTAACAGGTGACATCAAGAATCCGTCTCTGATACCACTTGAAAAGAAAATGGGCGCTGATCTAGCAATGGAATTGAGAGAAGTGATAACAACAATCGCTCACAATGGGAAGAGGGAAGATCAATACATAATTTTACATAGAAATTCTCTTCTGAATAAGAGAGAGAAAAATACGGGACATTTAATCTATAAAATTTTACTATGTGAGATTTGGTTACAAAAACCTTTGAAGAATAGAGTATAAAGTAAAAATGATGACTATTTGTTTTTCTCTGCTTCTTCCTCACTCTACACCGCTCTCTACCTACTACTTAGAATCACAGTTATGAACATATATATATATATATACAAATGCACTGGGCGACGCCTACTAAGTTTGTGGTGTGTCCTACAAAAGGCTGTCACCTACTCTGTAGCGCTACCTTCCAGCTGTAAATTTTGCAGTTGACCCGATCTATAAAGTCGGTTACCAATTTTAAAAATTAACTATCTACTTCTGTAGAATTAACTGTCTGCACGAATTTTACAGATAATCAGCTTTCAGGATAGGCCGCCCTCAACCAATAAGTCAGGCCGTCCTTGGCCTTTATATCAGTGCCCTTGACCGACCTCTTCAACAGGTGGTCCTCATTGCTAAATGGCCGACTGGTCTCCAACTACTTGACCGGTCTCTTCTCAGCCGACCGACCTCCTACTGATCGACGAGTACAATAATACTTTTTCTTAATATTGCACCCATACATATTTGGATAGATCTATTGTCCTACCAATTAGATATGAATACACACGAGAGTGATCCATATCCCAACATGGACGGCCACTAATGAGACAAATGAAAGATGGAAGGGGTAGGAGGAGGCGACCACCAGTGACGGGGTGGTCCAACCAACTTAGTGGGCGCCCCACTAATGACACAAGGATAGGTTGACTGTGGCAATGGCAGAGCACGGGCGGTTGAGCATTCACCCCAAATTTCTAATCTCAATTTCTTTGATAGCTCTTCTTTGTCGGAGCTTGGTTTCAATTGTAACCATAGGCATAGTATTATTGATTAACACAGTTTTAGTTCTAAC
>JAOVVI020014607.1:0-11447 GCA_028571085.2 Nepenthes alata | reverse complement strand
GCCACAAGTAGTGTGGAGTCCTTGGACTTATGGCATAGGCGATTGGGCCACATGAATGAGAGATGAATGAGTTATCTGGTACGGAAGGGCCTCATTCTAGAAATAGATGAGGACAGACTGAAGACTGCTTTCACTGCATGGTAGGAAAGTAGAGGAGAGTCTCTTTTCAATGAGACTCATCTTTTAAAAGGTCCAAGGTACTTGAATTTGTTCATACCAATATTTGCAGACCATTTAAGGAAAAGTTCTTCGGAAGAGCACAATACTTTATCTCTTATATTGATGAATACTCAAGGAAACTGTGGGTATTCCCACTTAAATCCAAGGATCAAGTCTCTGGAATTTTTTGAGCAGTTCCATGCTCTTGTTGAACGTGAGACAGGGAAGAAGTTAAAGATCGTTTGGAGCGACAATAGTGGAAAAGATATTGAAACTTTTAATGCCTACTGTAGGTCACATGGCATTAGATATCAAAGGACACCTTCAAAGATACCGCAATTAAATGACATGGTTGAGCGGATGAACCACACATTGATAGAAAGGGTCAGGTGACTGCTGTCCGAGGCAAAGCTCTCAGGATCCTTTTGGGCTGAGGCCCTGAAGACAACAACCTATATCATTAATAGGTCGCCTAGTAAGCCATTGAATGATAAGGTGTTAGAGAATATTTGGATTGGAAGGGAGCCAACCTATAATCATCATCTTCAGACTTTTAGCTGTAAGGTTTTTATTCATATTTGAAAGATGGGAGGAGTAAGATTGAACAAAAAATGAAGCAATGCGTCTTTTTGGGCTATGACAAAGATAAACTTGGGTACAGGTTTTATACACAATAGAGAAGAAGTTTGTTCGATCACGAGATGTTGTCTTTATTGAATAGGAGACCATTAAAGATATTGGGAAATAAAGGAAGGATTTATTTGACACTGGCCGGACGGATAAGGTAAATGTTAAAACTGTCCGTCCAGTATCTCATGAGTCCGAGGCCAATGACTCAAGAGTAGCCGAGGTTAATAATGAGGCCACCATTATGCCTCATGTCAATCAAGATGATGTTACTCTTCAACTGGCCGAGGAGCTACCTATACAGCGCCCCTTGAGAGAAAGACATCCGTCTGTCCGCTTGTCATCTGGTGAGTACATCCTACTTACTGATACAGGTGAGCCTGAAAACTTTAATGATGCTGTGAAGGGGACACACAAAGAGACATGGTTAGAAATAATGATGGATGAGATGACTTCATTGCATGAGAACCATAATTTTAAGTTGGTTGAGCTACCCAAGGGAAAGATAGTTCTTAAGAACGAAGGACTCTTTCAGTTGAAGACGTCCGAGCACACTAAACCACCGAGGTATAAGGCACACCTTGTTGTGAAAGGTTTCAATCAGCACAGAGACGTGGATTTTGATGAGATCTTTACGCCAATGGTAAAAATATCCGCTGTCTGTGTTGTGCTTGGTTTAGCAACTATTCTGTACTTGGAGATTGAGCAAATAGACGTTCGGATAGCATTCCTCCATGGTGACCTTGGAGAGAAAATCTATATGGAACAACCGAAAGGGTTTGATGTCAAAGGGAAGGAAGGTTTAATGTGTCATCTAAGGAAGAGCCTTTACAGACTAAAATAGGCTCGAAGAGCCTATCATGGTCGACCGAGGATACCAAAAGACTATTTTTTATCACTGCGTTTTTGTGTAAAAGTTTTTCAAGAATGACTTTGTCGTCCTTCTCCTTTATGTGGACAATATACTGATTATCGGGCAAAATAGTGCTCGAATCAAGGAGTTGAATGACCAACTGGGATAATCATTTACCATGAAAGACCTCGGATTGACGAAGTAGATTCTGGGGGTCATAATCTTTCATAACCGGAAGAATAAGAAGCTCTGGTTGTCCTAGGAGAGTTATTTTGAAAAGGGCTGCAGTGCTTTAACATGGACAAGTCGAAGCAAATGAGCACCCCACTGGCCAACCACTTCAGATTAAGTAAGAAGCAATATTCATCCTCGGATATAAAAAGGGTATGGATGAGAGGTGTACCATATTTCTCGACCGTTGGTAGCTTGATGTACGCGACTGTGTGCACCAGATCGGACATTGCCCATGCAGTCGGTGTTGTCAGTAGATTTCTCTCAAATCCAGGGGTGAAATATTGGTCTACTGTGAAGTGAATTCTTATATATCTCTGAGGGACTTTAAAGATGTGTCTACAATTTGGAGGAGATACTGACACTCAGAAATCCACCTCAGGATATTTGGTCAAATTTGCAGGAAGGACAGTCTCTTAGCAATCTAAATTATAAAAGTGTGTTGCCCTTTTTACTACAGAGGTTGAGTTTATTGCTGTGATCGAGGCCAGTAAGGAGATGTTATGAATAAAAAGGTTCTTTCAAGAGTTGGATCTAAGGCAAGAAAAATATATGGTACTCTGTAACAGCCAAAGTGTCATACATTTGTATAGGAAGCCCTCATTCCATTCGAGATTGAAGCACATTGATGTTCAATATCATTGGGTGAGAGACATTATTGATGAAGGGAGGCTGGCAGTTAAAAAGGTCTGATCAGATGAAAATGGGTCAAACATGATGACCAAAGTTTTACCAAATGGAAAGTTGGAAGCTTGCTGTTACATAGTTGGGCTAACTAATTTTGTTCCCACTCGATCGTGAGGGAAAGTTTGTTGGGGTCACTCCCTTGTGGGAATTTGGATGCTGACTCTTACGCATATGAGCAATGTTGTCCGCGAACTTTTGAATAAGTCATCTGAGAATTCTACAAACGAACGCGGACATTATATAATGTCTAAGAACTTTCTTCAGTTTGAGGCATACTTGAAGCCCCGAGGACCTTTGAGTTCGAAGACTTGGATGCATGAAGCATACGTGGAGGCTAATTCAGAAGATTCTCTGAGCACTCGAAGATCTGTGGGGACATGCACTGTCATTGCAGAGTGGTAGGCTGATTTTGCAGGACACGACAATCTGCAAAGATTTTACAGATTTGCAGGCTGCAAGGTGTCCACCAGTACGTGTGTCCTCTATGTTAGCATGGTTGTTGCTTTCAATAGCCCGTGTATATATTGCACTCTAATTATGTGTGGGAGACAGGGGAGAGAAGGTGCCACATAGAACGTGAGAATGTAAGAATTTTTAATAGAGGAACGAAGAGTGAAGTGTAATAGAGAGTAGTGAGAGAACCGTGTGTGTTCTTTTACTATGTTCTTCATCTTTTCCTCAAAAGGACTTGTGTAGTCGAGTGGGTTTTCGTAACCAGCTCTTACACATAATGGATATATTTATGGATTAAAGTCCAATGATTTTTTTTCTTATTTTGAAGAATCTTTCACGTAAAATTTAGCTGTATTTTTCTTCTCTATTTTATTCCTCTTTATTGTTGTTTTCTATTCGTCGTGTGAAAGTGAGTGGTTTGGTACCTTTCTGTCTGGTCATTCCTTGCTTGTCCGAACAAGTGGTATCAGAGACGGTCAAATTTCTTCTGACACCAACATGTTGGCATTCAATATCCGTATCAGCTTTTTGCAAAAGCAAAACCTATCCTCATTCTTCAATACATTCTCATAGACAATAATGAAGCCTACTAGCAGATTCTAAGCATGATGCTTAGGGCCAGGAACCATAGCCTCATACTCACATAGGATCATTTATGTGGCATAACAATAGTCCACTAATTACCAAGTCATCACAAACCCTAGCGACATGATGGAAGACATCATTGATAGGCCAACAACAGAGTGAGAAGAATGAGTAGCCTCCATTAGGAGAGAGATAATAAAGGTAGAAGAGAATATGTAATGAATGCTCAAAGAAAATTTGCAATCGGTAGCATGGAAACTTTGCGAGATGCACAAGTAGCTATTTATAAGAGCAAAAACATTCGAAGTGTTAGGGATGCCCAAACATCATTTTAAAATTCAATAAGAAACCCCAAAAATTGAAGAAACATGGGATGTCAGAGTAATCATACCAAGCTCCAAAGTTCATATCACCTCTCCATCATGACAACTCTTGGGACTTGTGTCTAGTATCAGAAACTAGGAGGCTAGTGTTGGGTGACAATTCACTTTGGATCTTAACCCATATAGCAGCCAACCCATAAAGTCTTCTCGATTCTCCTATTCTTCCCCATCCCAATTAAGAAGTAGGAGAAATGTTGAAAGCCAAACATATTAGAATATAGGTCACTCTTGTTTGGGCTCATATTCAATTAACTGATGCTGGCTAGACAGATGTTGGCTGAGAAGATGTTGGCCGAGACCGGCTGAATTGATGTTAGTTGAGGTCGACTGGTAAGATGTTGGCCGAGGTCGGCCGCACAGATTCTGGCCAGGGCCTGCCAGGACAAAGTCGGTCGGACTGCTGGTTCAAAGGTAACTGAATAACTTATATTGAAGGCTACCGGTCCTAAAGATCCAAAAATAAAAAAGGGCGCGAATACAATGAGCGAAAAAATGAGTGCGTAGGTGAGCAAATGTAACGAATCACCTACAAAGTTTAGAGTAGGTAATTGATTTGCAGAGTAAATGGCATCCTTGCAAAGTAGGCGCCGCCGATTCAGAGATTCATCTATACATATATATATATATATATATATATATATATATTGATATCACTACTACATTGTAAGATAATAGAATAATATAAGGAGTCGTGCTTACTTTTGTATTCTGTTCTCTGGGTTTCTGTAACCAAAACTATACATAGTAAAATTTCTGGATTAAATGTTTCGTGATTGTTTTCTCATATTTAGTGGAGGATTTTTTATATAAAATTAGGTGTGTCTCACTTCTTTCTTTTCTTTTGTGATTATTGTTCGTCATTATCATCACGGTGTTCTCTCCTCTCGGTCAAACTCTTGCTGACTAACTTCCAACAAGTGATATTAGATATGGGTTATTTGTGCAGACTATTGAGTTTCACTAGAATCGATAGAAGCCGAAAACAAGATGATTTGCCTAGATAGCACAAACTATGACATTTGGTAGAGCAAGATGAAGAACCTGCTATTTGTCAAGACCATGTACCTTTTGGTGTTCACTGCTCAAAATCCCAAGGCAAAGTCAGAGGAGGAATGGGGCTTTGAGCACAAACAGTTCTGTTGCTTTATTCAGCAGTTTGTGGATGACAATATATATAATCATATCCAAAATAAAACGAATGCAAAGATGTTGTGGGAGAAGTTGGAAATACTCTACGCTTCAAACACCGGCAACAATAAGTTGTTTCACTCGAAGAAACTGATGCATGTGTGGTATAAGAAGGGCTCATTCATTGCCGATCACTTAAACCAGCTCCCAGGATACGTGGACAAGTCAAGTGGCATGGGCATCAAGTTTGAATAAGAAGTACTAGGCTTGTGGCTCCTAACAACTCTACCGAACTCCTAAGAGGTGATAAGAATCACCATCGCCAATACTGCAGCAAACGGCATTGTGACTCTAGAAATAGCAAAAGGAAACGTACTGAATGAGGAGATGAGACGTCGGTCGCAGGACTCCTCTTCCTCTCTGCACTCTAAACTACTAGTCATGGAGTCACAGGGAAGAAGCAAAGGCTACGAATCTAAGTTCAGAGAGAAGAACCAAAGTAAGTCATGGTCGACATATCAAAACCTCAAGTGCCACTACTGCGGGAAGAAGGGTTATATTAAAATGTACTATTATATATGAAAGTGTGAGAACCTAGACAAGGAGAACAAGATGGAGAAGGGACGAGATGAGAAGAAGACCTTAGTTTCAGTCGTTACTGAGGGTGACCTCCTGTTGACATGTGAGATGACGGATGTGATAAATATGACTGAAGATGAGTTTGACTGGGTGGTGGATACCGGCACATCAATACATGCCACATCAAGAAAGGGATTGTTCATATCTTAGACTCCAAAAAATTTTGGTGCATTAAGAATGAAAAATGAAGGAACGTCTCGAGTTATTGGTAGAGGTGATGTGTCCCTTGTAACCAACAATGAGATGAGATTATTACTAAAGGACGTGTGAGATATTCCAGAAATTTAGTTGAATATAATTTTAGTTGGTAGATTGGACGATGAAGGGTTTTTCCATAAGGTCTCTAATCAATGTCCATGGAAGGAAGATCTTTGACTTGTATGTGTTGCAAGCCTCTGTTGTGGCCGAAGAGGTGCACGTCACAAGAAGTGAGGAGTCCCTAGACTTGTGGTACCGTGGGCTGGGCCAAATAAGTGAGAAGGGACTGAATAGTCTAGTCAGAAAGGACCTTCTCCAAGGAATAAAAGAAGCCAAATTGAGAACATGTCCCCATTGTATGGTGAGGAAGCGAAGACTGGTTTTATTTCTCGAAAACCCATCCACTAAGAAGGCTGAACTGTTTAATTTGGTTCACACCGATGTATACAGCCCATTCAAGGAGAAGTCGTTCAGATTAGCACTGTATTTTATCTAGTTTATTGATGATTGTTTAAGAAAAATTGTGGGTTTATCCACTTAGGATGTAGGATCAAGCCTTCGATGTCTTTGAGTATTTTCATACTTCGGTGGAGAGGCAGACGGGGAGAAAATTGAAGTGCATCCGGAGTAATAATGGAGGTGAGTACAATAAAACTTTTGATGCATACTGTTGGTCACATGGTATTCAGCACCAAAATACCCTACCAAAGACACTGCAACTAAATGAGGTGGCGGAGCGGATTAACCAAATATTGATGGAGAGAATCCACCATGTACTCTCAGAAGCGAAGCTCCTTGGTTCATTTTGGGGGGAAGCTTTGAGAACTGTAGTTTATGTCATCAACATGTCACCGAGCAGGCCACTAAGTGGAAGTCCTAGAAAAGGTGTGGTTCGATGTGAAGGTGTTCTACGATCACTTACGAGTGTTCTGATGTAGGGTATTTGTGCACATCCCAAAGGATAAAAGGACAAAATTGGAGTAAAAAATGAAGGAATGCATCTTCCTTGGTTATGGGGAAGACGAGCTTGGATATTGACTCTATGACTCGGTTGAGAGAAAGCTCATCTGGTCAAGGGATATAGTATTCGTTAACGATGAAACAATTGACGATATTGGAAAGAAGACGAAGATCTTTTCAAACAATGACAACGGTTAGGCTGTTGATATAAGCTTTAAGCCCATCCGACCGACACCAATTCTTCGGGAGGCCGACAGTAATGATATTGCGGAAGTGGAAAGAGACCGAAGGATTTTTATGCCCGATAGGGATGAGGATGATGCCACTCCTCATGATATTACTGATCCGGCTGAAAACATTTCAATCTGGTGATCCTCAAGAGATAGAAGACCCTCCATTCATTTATTGGTCGACAAGTATGTATTACTCACTAATGGAGGGGAGCCAGAAAGTTTAAAAGAGGTCATAGAGGATAAGCACAAAAGGGAGTAGATGGAGGCCATGTAGACAAGATGAATTCACTGCATGAGAATCACACCGTTGAGCTGACAGAGTTACCGAAAGAGAAGCAAGCACTGAAGAACATGTGGATCTTCCAGCTGAAAACCGACAAGCTCAGTTCACAACTAAGGTACAAGGCATGACTAGTTATGAAAGGTTTTAATCAGAAAAGGGTGTTAATTTTGATAAAATATTTACCCCGATTGTAAAGATGCCTTCAATCTGAATGATACTCGGATTGGCCGATATTCTTAATTTGGAAGTGGAACAGTTGGATATCCCAATGGCATTCCTCTATTTTGACTTTGAAGAGAAAATTTACATGGAATATTGGAGGAATTTAGGGTTAAGGGGGAGAAACGACTAGTATGTTGAATGTGGAAGAGTTTATATGGGCTAAAATAGGCCCCTAGACGGTGGTATAAGAAGTTTCAGTCTGTCATATTTAGTTAAGGCTATTGGAAGGCTACCTCAGATGATTGTATTTTTGTGTAAAGGTTTTTCGAATATGACTTTATTGTTGTTCTACTATATATCAACGACATGCTAATTATCGACCGAGATACCTCCAAGATCAAGGAGTTGAAGTAGCAATTCGGGAAGGTATTTGTCATGAAAGACTTGTGTGACGGAATGGACATTTTTTTTGTATTCCGTCAATGACCTCCCGGAACTGACACCACGATTTCGGTGGTCCGGTCCGGGCCGATCGTATCAATAAAATTACAGGATCATAGATGCCATCTAGGTTTCATACATTCTAGTCGTTAACATAACATTGAATCTAATATTCAGAAGAAATATTCATATTCATTTTTATAAAAGCTCATTCCAGAATACATAAGGTCATAAACGTCTAATCACAAAAGTTTATCGATTTTAACACATCATTACATGATTTGCTTCTCCGTGACGGTTGTCTAAAAAGTTTGCTTCTGAACCCTTACAAATCCTTCAAATAGGTTCTAGTCACTCCCTCTCGTCAGGCAAGAGTTTTAAACTTCCATCTGAGGGGAAACAAATATAAAACAGTGAGCCGGAGCTCAACAAGGTACATGCAGATTTTTTATAAAATATTCATGCTGTCAACAGTTACAGATACACATATCGAATATCATTTAACCACAATCATGCATGAATAAAAATCATGTAGCATAAATATCATAAGATGGTGATCGGACAAAAGCAAATTAGAAACCTGGAGCAGATATCATTCGAACGTAAAATAGGACTGGTCACACTTAGCTTCTTTTACTTATTTCTTAACTGGATGAGGGTTTTAATCGAGGACAGATTGTGTACATCTCCTCACAATCACGGCAATACCTCATTGTACAAAGTCCCGATGACGGCTCTCACTTCCTCCTTGTATAAAGTCCCGATGATGGCTATCACTACCTCCTTGTACAAAGCCCCGAGGACGGCCCACACTTTCTCCTTGTACAAAGCCCCGAGGATGGCTCACACTTACGTTATCCTCGATTATCACTAGAAGGTTCTAAGGCATTGCCAAAGTTTCTTGGGTCCCAAAGGTTAAAATCTGAACTTACTTACCTTATCACAAAATCGGATTCTTTTTCTCAGAAGTTAGAGTTCTTTTTCTTTCTTAAAAGTTGGAGTTCTTTTTAACAGAGGGCGGAGTTTACTTTCTTGAAAGCCAGAGCTCATTTTATCTCAAGCAGGAGTTCAAAAGCCAAAGTTCTTTTTTCAATAAAAGTCAGAGTTCAAAAGCCGGAGTTCATTTTCAATACGAAGCCAGAGCTCATTTTCTTATACAAAGTCGGAGTTCATTTCACATTAAGGCCGGAGCTCATTTTCTTATACAAAGTCGGTGTTCATTTCACATTAAGGTCGTAGTTCTTTTTAACAGAGGCCAGAGCTCTTTTTCTCAAAAGTCGGAGTGCTTTTCGGACGGAGTATTTTTCACTCAAAGGACAGAGTGCTTTTCGCTCAAAGGACGGAGTGCTTTTTCGTTCAAAGGACGGAGTGCTTTTTCGCTCAAAGGACGAAGTGTTTTTCACTCAAATGACGGAGTACTTTTCACTCAAAGGGATGAAGTGCTTTTTCACTCAAAGGAAAGAGTGCTTTTCATTCAAAGGACGGAATACTTTTAAAAGTCAAAGTTTATAAATCCGGTGTGCTTTTCAATGAAGGACGTAGTACTTTTAAAAGTCGATGTTCATAAATCCGGAGTACTTTTCACTGAAGGACGGAGTACTTTTAAAAGTCAAAGTTCATAAATTCGGAGTATTTTTCACTGAAGGACGGAGTGCTTTTTATTATGGGAAAATCAAACTGATTCTTTATCAAGGAAAAACCAAACTTAATTTTAATTAATGAAAAATTGAACTTCTTTTAAGCATGCGGTTAACAGAGATTCTTCTTTAAACAATGATAAGATAAATATCGCACATACCATAACATACGCTCATCAGATATACTTGCGATGTAACATGCATATACTTGTATTAAATTATGATCTTAAAGCATGGGGAAAAGGTGTACACTTGTAATATTGTTAAGTATGAACTTAAAAATTAGTGTCCGAGGTACACTTGCCTAACTGCCTACTCTTGCTGCCTCGAAGTTCTTTCCTCCTTTGTCGCTCCTTATGCTTCCGTCGAGCCAGAAACTCGCACGCATCCCTCAACCTTAGCCTCATATATAAAGAGGAGAGAGTAGGTGGATAAGTTACCTACTCAGTACTTGCCTTCAGTGATTAGGTGGAAGTAGGTAGATTAGTTTACTTACCTCAGTACTTCTCCTCAGAGTGTAATGAGGTAGTTTTTACCTACCTTATTTGGCCGAGGCCTAGTTGGATTCTAACTAAATAACAAAGTTTGCCTTTTTTTTTAGTTGTCATTAATTTATTCCGTCCATCACCTTCTCATCAACTTCAAATTTCTTCTCCTTGCTCCCATAATTCTACTCCGGCCTCACCAACACATAAAGCCACTCCGGACTTCAATGCCACTTCGGCCTCACTTCAAACAATGCACTCCGATCTTCGAATTCATGGGATAATTTCTGATTTCAAAATATACTCTAAGGCCGATTTAGAACTTCACCTCAAGGCCAGTTTGGATTTTCTTAATACATTTTTTGGATAACCTTCAATTTTTCTCAATCATTTGATTATTTTGACTTGATAACTGGGACTTTCTATATTTTAGAATCTGAGTCGTCACAACTTGGAGCTGGCAAAACAAATCTTGGATATCAAGATATTTTGGCACCACAAGGTAAGAAAGTTGTAGTTGTCTCAGGAAGGTTACATTGAGAAGGTGCTTCCACATTTCAACATGGTGAAGTCGAAGGCGGTGAGCACTCCTCTTATCGGGCACTTTAAGTTAAGCAACTAGCAATGTCCTTCCTCGAATACTGAAAAGGCAAGTATGAGAAGCCTACCCTACTCCTCAACTGTAGGTAGCCTGATGTATACTATGGTGTGTACAAGACTAGATATTACTCATACGGTCGGCATAGTTAATCATTTTCTGTCAAATCCTGGAAGGGAGTATTAGTCTACGGTAAAGTAGATATTGAGATATATCTGAGGAACATCTAAGACGTTCTTGCGTTTTGGAGATGACAAATCACACTTGGTCGAATACACTGATGCCGAAACGGTTGAACATGTTGATTCTCAAAAATCTACGTTGGGGTATATGGTCAAGTTTGCAGGAGGAGCAATTTTTTGGCAATCGAAATTGCAAAAGTATGTTACTCTTCCTGCCACCGCGGCAGAATTTATTGTTGTGATACAAGCCAATAAGAAAATATTGTGGATGAAGAAGTTTATCCGAGAGATTGGTTTCGAATAGGAGAGGTACGTGCTAATTTATAATAGTCAAAGTGCAATCCACATCTACAGAAACTCCTCATTCCACTTCAAATAAAATATATTGATATTCGATATCATTGGATGCGAGATGTTGTTGACTCAGTATTGTTGGCACTCATTGCCAAATGTGTAAAATATAGAGAGTTGTGATTAGAATGTTCAGGTTGTGCATCAAATATTTTTTTATTGGGAGATCACA
>JAOVVI020014605.1:0-11448 GCA_028571085.2 Nepenthes alata | reverse complement strand
ATCGATTCGGAAAATAGTCGAAGTTCAATTTGGCACCAAAAGAATGATTCAGACTATAAGACTTGACCACCATAAATGACTCCCGCACCAATATCTTAATGTAAATTCGGGATAAAAAAATTTTCAAATGGCCAAAAGTATTAAAAAACCCCAGATGATGGTGATTAATCAAAATATTATAATTGCCACCAGTGTGGAGAGTATAGTACCGATGATTGCAGGACATTGCAGAAGGATATCACAGAATTGATTCGGATGGGACATCTTAACTGATTTTTATAGAAATTCGGACAAGTTTTTGGAATAGTAGATGGAGATGAGAATGAACAGTCAAGAGGTAGAGTGGCAGCCGGAGTTGTAAACATGGTTTCCATGAGACCCGTTCGGACAGACATTTTCAAAAGTTCAAGAAAAGCTATTGGCCATAAAAAGCCAATGATAGATAAGAGGGATGATATCATAAGTTTTAGTAATGATAACCTAACACATGTAACATCCCCCACTCTGATCCTTTAGTTGTAATTACACTTGTTTCAAATGGTGGTATAGAGTACCAATTGAAATGAATATTCATTGATAATGAAAGTTCTAAAAATAAGCTTTATTTGGACGCATTTATTAAATTATGATTAAAAAATCAATTAAAGACATCTGAAAGACTCTTGTATGGGCTGGACAACGAGCATGTGCCGGACAACGAGCTTGTGCCTGTACAAGAAATAATTCAATTAGAAGTTACTTTGGGTACGTATCTGAGGACGGCTACCAAAATACTTTCCTTTTTGGTTGTGGATCTGTCATCGGTCTACAATGTCATCCTCGGACGATCATATTTCACCATATTTGGAGCAATGACTTCTATTCCACATCTCAACGTGAAATTCCCAACGTCATTTGGCGTCGGAAAGATCTTAGGTGATCAAATGACCGTGCGAACCTATTATTTGTCACAAATCACTGAGACGCCAGTAAGTCAACAAGTCTAAGACCTTGATCTCCGTGATGAAACCACATTACTCTAAGCCTAACCTGGAGAGTCAATGGATTAAGTCTTATAAGATCCTAGTGATCCTGGAAAAAAATATAAATTGTGAATTCTTTATTCGAACCATCCTGAAGTCAACTTATTGATTTTCTAAGACAAATTTCTGACGTCTTTTCCTTGGCACCTAGCGATATGCTAGGTTATCAACCGAGGTAATGGTCCATAGGTTAGGAGTAGACCCTAACCATAAACCAGTCTTGCAAAAACGATAAAATTACTCGGTCGAAAAGTTCATTGCCATTTGGAAAAAAGTGTAGAAACTTTTAGACGTTGAATTTATCAAAGAGGAACAATATCCATATTGGTTGTTAAATGTGGTCATGGTTAAGAAAAGTAATGGAAAATGGAAGATGTGTGTGGACTTCACCGATGTCAACAAGGCATGTCCGAAGGATAATTTTTCATTACCAAGAATTGATTTGCTCGTAGACTCTACTTCTGGATACGGATTACTCTATTTTATGAATGCATACTCTAGCTATAATCAACTCCAAATGAGTCTGAACGACAAAGAGTACACGTCTTTCACGACTGATCAAAGAAAATACTGTTATAAAATTATGCCTTTCTACATTAAGTATACCGGCGCAACTTATCAACGCCTTGTCAATAAGATATTCAAAAGTTAGATTGGACGGAATATGAAAGTATATGTGGATGACAGGCTCATTAAAAGCAATATTCTGAACAACCATATTCGTGATCTTATCAAGGCCTTTAATGTCTGAAGAGCACATCAGATGAAACCCAACCCGACTAAATGTACCTATAGAGTGACCTCAAAAAAGTTTTAGGCTTTATTATTTGGCACCGAGGAATAGACGCCAATCTAGAGAAGATCAAAGCTATTCTAGATATGAATTCACCTCGAACCGTAAAAGAAATCCAAAAACTAACTGGAAGATTGGCGGCACTCTCACACTTCTTCGCTAAATCAATTGAGAAGTACTTGCCATACTTTAAGGCATTAAGAGGGACTAAGTATGTGGGCTTTCAGTGGACTATAAATTGTGAAATCGCTTTCTGAGAACTCAATGAGTATTTGTCTCATCCACCGCTGCTAACCTCTCCACAACAGGGAAATGACTTATTTTTATACATTACGGTGTTAGAGACAGCGCTAAGTTCGGTCTCAATTCGTGATTTGCCTGACTGTCAAAAACCAATGTATTACGCCAACAAGATTTTGACCAATGTAGAAATACGTTATACACATGCTAAAAAGATAACATTGACACTCGTATATTCTAGTAGAAAACTTCTACATCAATTCCAGGCACATAAAGCAATTATTCTGACCGACCAATCTTTAAAAGAAATTTTACAAAGATCAGATATGTTGAGACGATTGGTCAAATGGGTAACTGAATTGGGAGAATTTGACTTAGAATTATAACTGAGGCCATCATTTGAAGGTCAGACTCTCGCAGACTTCATTATCGAGGTAATAACACCAATCTCGATTGACCTTCAGGCTATCAAGGGCATTCCTCAAGATATTTCAATCAAGACTCTTCGCGTAGATAGTTCTTCTATACAAGTTGGCTGTGGAGCCGGATTGATATTAAAAACACTTGACGGGTCGGAGATAAAATATTCAATGACCCTTGAATTTTCAGCAACGAATAAAGTATCCGAATATAAAACACTACTTGCTGGGCTAAAATTAGCGAAGGAGTGCTCGGCTACACACCTCAAAATATATAGTGACTAGCAACAAGTTATTAATCAAATCAGAGGAAACTTTGGTTTGGTTAATCATATACTTTCCCAGTATCTCTCTTAAAGTTTGAGATTTAATTACTTCATCCCACCGAGTAGAATTGACTCACATTCCCAGAGAAAAAAATGGGAAAGCAAATAGATTGGCAAAATTCACCGCAACATGAGATCCGAAGCAGTACACGCGAGAAATTCGTGAGATTTTAGAAGTACCAAGTATAAATGGCCCACAGTGGGAAATTATGTAAGTAACCAATTTCAAAAAATGGAAGACACCAAACATAAAATATCTCTCCGACGGCGTCTTACCAGAAAACCCGGACAATGCCAAACAACTAAAAAAGACGGTGGGATGGTATACTTTGATGAGCGCAAAATTAACCACCGTGGCTATCCGATTCCGCACTTACGGTGCCTTTCTCCAGAAGAGGTCGACTATGCCCTTCGAGAAATGCACCTCGACATCAGTGGTAAAAACTTGGCCTTTAAGCTTACGAGGCAAGGATATTATTGGCCCACTATAATGTACAATGTAATGATTTCGTCCAAAAATGTAAAAATTATCAAGTATATGAGAATCTTACCCATCAGCCACACACAGAGCTTCAAACGTTGCAATCACCATGGCCATTCGCACAATTGGGGATGGATATACGCGGAACACTCCCAATGGCATCAGGACAAAAGAAATTCATCATAATCGGAATTGATTATTTCACAAAATGGGTCAAGGCCGTCCCATTAGCAAAAATAACCGACCATAATGCAACCGAATTTGTCTGGCAAAATATTATTTGCCGATTTGGTATTCTCGAAGTCGTTGTAATAGATAACGGAACCCAATTCACAAGCAAACGTTACACAAAATATTGTGCTAGTTTAAAGATAAACTTGGCTCGTATTTTGGTCGTTTATCCACAATGCAACCTGCAAGTTGAAGTTATTAACCGCACAATACTACATGGTCTAAAAATAAAACTTGAAAATACTAGGAGCTCATGGGTAGATAAACTTCCTTCTATCCTTTGGTCGTACAGGACGACACCCAGGCAACCGACTCGTGAAACTCCATTCGGTTTATGCTAGGGAAACGAGGCTATAACATCGGTGAAAATCGAATTACCCAGCTTACGGATCGAAACCTTTGATCCACGTCATAAGTCACAAAGACTTCAGAAAAATATTTACTTACTACAAGAAATTCAAGACGATGTGTGGTTAAAAACGGCAGCATACTATCAAAGAATTGCAAAATATTATAACAAAAAGGTGAAGGCAAGACACTTTGATATGAGAGATCTGGTCCTAGAAAGCGTAGATGCCACGGGCAAGAATGCTAATCGAAATAAATTCTCACCAAATTGGAAAGGTCCATTCATAATCTCGGCCATCTTTAAAAATGAAGCGTACAAATTACGTACCCAAAATGACAGATTGGTATCTAGAACTTGGAATGCCTGTCATCTTAAAAAATATTATCAATAATTCATGTACTACTAGGTAAGGTTTGTGTCACATTGAATGTTTGTACTTATATGAATATTATGCAATAAAATTTTAATTTCTTTGATTTTATTTATCTGATTTTATGCACGCTTGTTCATTCATGTTATTGTATAACCTAAGCTACCCCTAAATCAGATAAGACTAATTCATTGTACCGAGGACTACATTAATTAGTTTAGGAAACTCAACCACAAGTCTGAGCGACTCATATGAAGTCGTTACTTAAACTTGATCATCCCATTAAACGGTGTAATTAATACCGATGACTAAAAACTTGGGGGGTTCCTCAAAAGCATGCATGCCGAGATCCTTACAGTAGCATCATTAGCTGAATATGGTTCTAAAAAACATAAAATTAAGTATGACTTATATATCTGACTTAACTTATGTGACTGAATATTAAAATTATTCGGTTGGAAAATAAATAAAGAGAGAGAGAATAATCAAAATGAAATTTGATATTTTATTGATCATTTGAAACTCTACAAGTAATAAATTATGGACGATATCCAGAGGTTTCTGTTAATGGTTCCCAGACTGTACATCTTCTATAGGAATGTATTGAATTTTAGATCTCCTAGTGGCACTAACGTTCTTGGGATGAAAAATAGAAACAGGAACGTCTTGTACACCTATTTGAGCAATCCCCCTCCATAAGGTAATCCCTTCCCAATAACTGTGATCTGGTATCTTCTGGAGGTCCTCAAAACGAACTAAAGAACAGAGTTCACAATCAATCTTTGAATATTTTTCTCTAGAAATATTGTGACTCTGCTTTAAATCAACCAGTTTGCGATCAAATTTAGACACACGCTCCTCAATCTTCAGAAGACGCTCCTCAGCCTTCAAAAGTTTTTCCTTTTCCACAAAATCATTTGCAAACTCCTTTGCAAAACTAGCAGTGCTGCTCGTTATTTTCTGGAACTATAAATGATACAATATAAGTCAGAATACGAAGGAAAACATATAAAAGTCTGAGAAAATTACAAACGTTTACCTCGAAAATAGAATCTTTTCTGTGAGGAACCTCGTCCATAATCATAACAGGTTCATCATGAACCTCGGCATCTAAATTCATCGGACGGACAACTTCCATCGCTTCATGGACTCCTTCCTCATGCACAGCTTCCACTTCTATCTCAGTGCTTTCAAGGGAAACTACTTGAGCAACAACTTGACCTATAGTTTCATATTGAACTTTAGGGTCTGGGGGCTTCGAGAAATGCTCTTCTGAAATTTCTGTCCGTAGTTCCTCTACAACCTCCTCAGTCGTGATATTCTCTAGGAAATCATATGGTGGTAACCCCATGTCATCTTCGGAATGGATCTCACTCATCCAAGATGTTCCATTTGCAAAACTAGTCCCAATATCAGGAATGGACTACTTAGGCAAATGTGCCTGAATGGATGGCACTCCATAGGAAGCAGGGTGTGGGGCGAAAAAGGGAGCAACCTCGATCACTTCCTCAACAGCAGTCTCCACACGATCACGCTCTTCAATCAATCCCATAGCCTCAGGAATTCGGGGAGAGCAAGATGTGAAAGTTTGGCCCTTCTCAGCTAAAAATTGTTTCTTCTTCAATAGTATATTTATAGTGGTCTCATCCTCAGAGTTCCATTCAACAAAGACCTCTTTATTGCCAGGCAAAATGGCCGACATTTCCCTTCTTTCAATTCCTTTTAAGGCCATTTTATCGTCGGGAGTTTTATTCTGGTCCTCGAACATTTTCTTTTTGGGTTCACCCGATAACTCTTTTATTTTTAACTCCTTAGCCTTTCTCTTATTCCTTCTCTTAAGAAGGACCTTTGCAACTAGGGCCTCTAACTCACCATCTCACGAACCAGAACCAATTAGATCAATTTAAGTAGTTAATTATAATTTCTAAAATCTAAAATCTCAAATAATATTAAACAAATAATACTAACTTCCAAAATTTGAGTGTGATAAATCAAATATATAACTCAATAAAATTAAAATCATCACAGGATCTTATCGGACAACCATACGGATAATATAAATACGACTTGCTCTATAATTATCATAACGGACGTAATAATTCGACCCAAAATAATAATCAAACATCATATAATATTTAAACTATTTCTGAAATATAACAAGAAGTCCATATCCGGCAAATATTTTAATCCAAATATATTAAATATCAATATAAACCATAATAAAATCAAAACTCACCGATTTGGACGAATGGATGACAAATCATGTCCTAACTCATGCAATACATCCAAACCTTCTACTCTGAAGGGATAAAATAGAAAAAATAGCATAATACCCAAGGACTGTAATATTTAATCAAAATTAATCCAATAAATTAGAGTAAATGTCAAATCGATAAAAATCTAATCAAATTTCAGAATAAATTCAAATCGCTAATAAGATAAATTCAACCGAAATTCAAGATCTAAATTTTAAAATCCAATGGTAATTTCGTACTCAAATCAAATATCCAAATCCAAATAACTATCAGAATTTTAAAAATAGTCCTCATCGGAACGTATATATATATATAAACAAAATAGAAGTGATCCGGAGTAATTACAAAGCCAATGTCAATCCAAGTCCAAGTCCAAATCCAATACTCAATTAGCTTGTGATCTAGGACAGAATTTGATAGCCGAATGATCCAATAGCGTGCGTAAACACTAAAGCAGCACCGCAAAAGATATTCCAATGATTTGGATCAAAATATATTATAAAAATTATTTGTACGAGAAGTACCAAACCCAATTATAAGTAAAATCGGCGAATCTCAAATTCAAGTAAAAAATTCAATATCCAAATCAAAGTTCAATATCAATCAATGTAAAAATACAAATTATGTACCAAATTTGGGTATAATTATTTAAAGACTAGCTTGAGAAATGTTTACATATAATCTCGATAACCTTAGGTAAAAATCTATGAACTCGGTTCCCATAGATAAGGTTGCTCACTATGTTTTGCCACCCGTAATTTTGAGTGCATTCCTCAAGTTTGTGAGATATATTAGGACGTCCGAATATATTCTAATGTCAAATCAAATTATCCAAATGGGAAGGGTCACTACTCCAGACCTTTTCTGCCGGCGAAAAAGGATTTCTAAATAAATCTTCTAATCGGGAGTTGACTAGTGTCCAATAATCCAAATCTAAATGTAGTGACCACAACCCGATACGTGCATGTGACTGCATCACCTATACAAAGTTTCAAACTCATTTCTATATAAATATATTAATATAAAAATAAACAGTGTCCACTAAATTGTTTAAACTTTTAAAAAAATATTAAAGTTTTCAAAATCATAAAACCCAATCCAACAACCCCCAAAACATCCAATGAACAGAATAAATAATTCATATATATAAAAATATATGCATGTTAGTAAAGTTCTAAACAGTATCTAAAATATATCAAAAATTAAATTAGACCAAATATATGATTTATAGATACTTTTCTATACCTCATACATTGTAGATCTGAAGAAATGATATATCCCGAGGTGTTTCAATCGAGCCTTTCTCTCTCCTCACCTACGTCCTCCCTCTCTCCTCCGCGCACCCATTCCTCTCTCCTCTGTTCTCCTCCGTGCACAGCCCTCTTCCAGCCGTTGCCGACCGCTCGGATGTCGCCGCTCTGCTTGCCTAGCCGTCGACGTCCTCCCTGATACCACCCAGCCAGCACCAGTGCCGTGACGCGGCCACCGTCTCCTCTCTCCTCCCGCGGCTTCGCCGCACTACACCGCACGCTACCATTGCCTCAGCCCACGCCGCACCGCCACATAGTACTGATGACCATCAATGCACCGCCATCGCCGCCGCCTCGCTCACCCTCCTCCTCCTCCTTTTTCGTCCTCCATTGGCAAACTCGAAACCCTCTCTCTCTCTTCTTTTTTCCTCTCTCCCCGATCCCTTTCATCCTTATCTCCATTTTTTTTCTTTCAATTTTATTATTATTATTATTATTATATATTTTATTTTAATTTTTTTATTCTAAAACCCAAATCAATATTTGGGCGACAATATGGGCGCACCCCAGGTGCCAGCCCAACCGATCCAAATATTCTTCCAAAATTTTTTAATATTTAGTTAATTTTGTCACGCCCACTTTATCCAAAAATATAATTAATATTAAATTAATCCGGAGAAAAATTTAGAAGATTACACATAAATTTTAGGCTCCCACTTGGCTAATGCAAGTGATTTTGAATAAAGCCATCGGTTCTTTCTGTTCTCATTAAACATAGAAGCCTTCTCTCGGTTAATTTCGTTAACGAACGAGACCTCAGCCTGCTGATGAGGTCCACCAATTTTTGGGGGGCCTCTTTTTCATGGTCAAGGTGGAGTGGCCCCATTCTAAACATAACTCCCACTTAGATGGAGTGGCCAAGAAAAAGTACCGATCCTTTCACCTTTTTGTGGAGTAAGAGTTTCCTCCACTGAGACCATACTCCGGACAAGGACTCAAGGTTATCTAATCCGAACCATGAGAAAAGCGAAATAAAACTTTAACAGTAGTGGCAGTAAAATCCACTGCGTGAATCCACAAAAAAATACACAAAGAAATAAGATACCTAACTTCGTTCTGTTGAAGCCTAGCAATCGAAAGGTGAAGTTCTGCCATTATTTTATCCGAGCGAGACATTATATCTGGACGGCCCAATTTTCAAGATCCAGTCAAATGGTCGAGACAATTATTTAAATAAACGACAGACATTAATCATAATCAATCCTGATAAGAATAAAAGTTAACTGTTTGACCACGCGGTTAAAACCATATAACATTTTACCGCTCAATACCAACTATAAATGTCGAATTCCTCCGTAAAGTAAAAAAAAAGAGGAAGATAAATGAGAAAAAGACAAAAAACATTTAAGATTCTCTCTCTCTAAATAAAAACGTCCAAAATGTAACTCCTTAAAAATAAATTAAAATTAATTTTATATATATATTTTTAATATAATTAAAATATTAACTTAGATATAAATAGATATAATAAAAAATAAATCTCATTAATTCTTTAATCGTTATTTATATTACCCAGGATTTGATTTTACATACTCACGAAACTTGATAATTATAAATGATCCACCGATATCAATTTTTATATATTTAATATTAAGGTTTTTGGTATGCAACATTTATTAAAAAATATTATTGATGATTTTGAGTGGGTAAAAATTTTAAAAACGGAAGAAAATGAGTGTGAAGGTTGGGAATGGGAGCCGTACGGGGCTTGGGACGTCCCCACGTCTTGTTGACAGCTCAAGCACGTGATTGATCTGTCCGCGCCGTCTACCGCAGTTTATTATTTTTTAAAAAAAATGTATTTTATTTATATATTTTTTGTAATATTTTATACAACTTTTTTATACAAAAATAACTTTTTTTTTTAAATAAATAAATTAAAATCGCCTCGCATTCTAATATCTACACAAATTAACATATATATATTTATATATATTCTTATATTTTGAAAACCTTTTTTTTTTTTTTATATTTTGTGTCGGTGGTCGGTAGAAAGAAGCTGTCACGTGACGCTGATAAATTGCGCTCACGTGTCTCTCTCTCCCTTTTTTTTTTCCTTTTTTTTTTCTCTTATGAAGTTGGATTAATAGGTCGGCGGTTCTTGCGAACGGGATCATCTTCTTCCTACCCCATTCGTTTCCCTCTTTTTATTCCCATAAGTTAATTTTTGAAAATAATAATATTATGTTTTTAAGATCTTATTCTTAAATCTTGAGATTTTATTTTTTTAACAGTAATTTTGAGCCAACCGAATAAATTATTTGTCAATACTAATATCAACCGTGCCTCAATAATCTAAATTATTATATAAATTAAAAAACTGTTTAATCCCGCCTAGATATCCAAATTGAACAAATCTAATCTTTATCACTCAAAATTTGAATCATCCACTGTATAATATGACAAAAAAGTGATAAATGATATATAAAATTCACTTTTTGATAAATTTTTTGATATTTAAATACAAAATATTTCTTATCAGGTGTGAAAAATGTTAGAAAATGGGTGCGAGAATGTAAAGTTGATGAAAAATAGTATTTATTTGTTGGAGGGTTGTACTTTGTTTAGCGTACTCATTTTGTAAAGTAATTTTGAATGATGTAGTCTAACTTTAATAATTGCACACTCTATTAATGGAATTGCTTTCTTACTTTATATAATTGTAATTAGGCATAATTTCTCTTCTTGATCCCTCCTCTTTTTATGTGGAAGGAGAAACTGTATTTATAATTGGACGCGTCGTTTAGCTAATGAGCATCTGAATCAATACGTGGGCGTGGTACCTTTTTGGTCGTGAGGGGCATTACTTGCTTATATAACGTCTGCCTTCATTCAGTGGTAGGCCCGTGCGGGCTTCCAATACTGAATAAATGGAGCCACCCATTGAAGTTGTTAATTAAATACGTAATTATGATCATTTAATACTCAGCTTCTCATATCGTCCATTTATTTATGTGTTACACCGTTTGCTTGATGGGTTTTGTAGCATTTTTTGTCGAATTGTCGGTTCTTAAGCCTCTTATCTATATGTGTACTAGATTTAAATTGGCCCGATTTTGATCGTACCCATCAAATATATATTCCTATTGTCTAATTTGTTTGTCACATTATAATGCATACTTCAATTTTGAATAATAATTTAAACTAAGTCAAATTAGATAATCAAATCTTTTTATTTAGATTTTACACAATATAACGTCAAGTATGAGATTAAAAAGTGCGAAACTCACAATTTCGTATAATTTTTAACAGACAAATCATTAATTTTTTTCAGATTATTAAAAAATATTAAAAAAAATTGACCGTCTGCGCTCTACACAATGGGCTTACGGAAGCTTGCCTACAGTAACGGTCTGGCCCATTTGGGCCCACGACTTATCAGACGGCCAACCACAGCTTTCCTAACGTCTTCCACGATTTCAATTTTCACTATAAAGGATATTGACAAGATTTACGCCCTTCAAATAAGGAAGGCGCCAGATCTTTTCAATTCCTTGGCTACCAAGGTAGTCCAACGGTCATATACTAAAAATGAATGAGATTAGTTTGGCAAGCTGTTGGCCACCTCACAAGAAAACGATCTCACCCACCTTGACAACAGGCATCCGCCCAGAAGGCAGGCCTGCCAATGTGGATGAGGGGATCACGTCTT
>JAOVVI020014603.1:578-11448 GCA_028571085.2 Nepenthes alata | reverse complement strand
CTTGTTGACTGTCCGTCCGAGTGCTGTCCCTCTGTCCGAGAACCTTGTCCTCTCGGTCGTTGCGCTCAGGAGCATTCTGTCCGAGCGCCCTGTTTGCCCCAACAGATTTCTGGAACCATAAAATTTCCACTATATCAGTGATCACCTTACCCATATCAAGGAGCCCTGTTTCAAGCCTCCTCATCCTTAGGGAGTCCATCCGACATTGCACATCTTGGATGCCTTGTATTCGTATGCCAAGGACCATTTTCACATGGAAAATGTTCCCAAACTTTGTCATGCTCCAATCTCTTAGTTTTTGTCTAAGGGTGTCAACTTTTCTGGAAGCATTACCACTGTCACTGGAACATGCTTGCTTGATCAACCTCTCTAACTCTCGGTAATTGCACCACATAGCTTCAAACTGGTAGGGCTTATTGACTTTTGGAGGACGGATAAAATGTTGAGACAGATAGAGCTATGGTCTGAAGAAATCCTCTGAAAATTTGTGACAACTAAGTTCTAGAATTTGAGGACCATTCCTCATGTGCAAGCTTAGGCCTTTTACATCCTTGGTCTGTAAGGCCGCAGATCTCCATCCAGTTTTGGAACTATATAGATACACTTGTTGGCAGGTTTCCTCCCCATTATTTCTTCAGAGTTAAGAATATCATAAAATCACCCATAGCACACCACGAAATGTTTCTGCTTGTGATTTTTAGTGCTGGCGTATACCACTGAGAGCATACAATCAATCTGACCATTGTTGGCTGTGATAACAATGTGCAGCACCTGCTTCAGAATGGCCAGAACAACCACATCAGTAGATCCACGATTCCAAAGGATCCAAATCCCCCCCCCCCAATCGGGACACTAATGGCATCATTTATTGCAGACCATCAAAATCAAGCCTGTCACTCACTCTATCAGTAGACCAGCCACTAATTCTAGATTTGAGGATGGCAAACACTTCTGGCTTGTAGATGAGGTTAAATTCCTTAAATTCACTGTGAAATCCTTTTCTAGTTGCTCCACGTCAAATCCACATCATAAAAACATATTAAGAAACCAAGTTAGTGGGTGGGGAGCCTGCCTCCCCCCATGGGGACATCAGCCTTTAGCTACCCTTTGAAACTCATCTCTACATCTAAGCAGGTAGGAACTGCCTCCTCAGTAGGATCCATGGAGTCATAGTTGTCTTCCTACAACCATTTGTATCGCACGGCAGCATTTTGAAATATCTCCTCACTCTTCCTCTCAGCTGTTATGATGTATAAACAAAAGGAGAGGAAACCCTAGGGAGTGTAGGATTTAGAATGGGCGGTCAAGTGGTTATTTCCTCCAAGGAGTTTAATTCAAACTTCAAATTCTCCGTCACCAATCTGATGATCAACCGCCCCCTCCAATCAGCCGAAATCAATCCCCTTTCAATGCCAAAGAAAAAATCTGAAATGTAACTTGCCCTCCAATGCTGAATTCCGCTGAATAATCTATATAATTTCCAAGTCAGAAGTTCTCCAGATATCGTACAAGATATAAAGCTTCTAGTTTACTTGCCATATAAAACAGGGGTCTTTATTAAACTGAGTATTCATGCTTCCCATAAACACCTCAACAAGCTGAGATCCTCCATATTATCCTTATAATAATCCTCGAATTTTAGCTTTAATTTGTTTTACTAGCTTTAATCCTCCAAAAAATAAGGAAGCATTGGGGGTGTTACACAAACACTCATTGCCTGGACCTTATCACGATTGAGGGGTTTCTAAGGAAGGAGTGCTCGGATACTAGATTGAAGGAGGAATCCATTTTTAGACAGAAGGCTAAGATCCATTGACTTAGAGAAGGTGACCATTGCTCCAACTTATTTTTTGGGACTAGTGCTGAGAGATACAATAGGGGGAACATTTTATCCCTGTTGAAGAGGATGATTGGGCTCCTAACTGCTTGCAGGTCGTTCACAAGGAAGTTTAATCTTTCTTGTATAAAATTCTGGGTCATTCATCTACTTGTCTCCTCTGGATTCTAAAGCCATTTATACTCAACCAGGTACCGGAGGTGATGAGTGGATTTTTCAGGACTCCCGTTATGAGAAAGTGCTTTTTAAGTATTAGGAATGACAAAGTTCATAATGATTAATTTAATTAAATTAATAAATAATTGATGATAACCCAGATTTTGGTTAAAAGTAAATTATGAAATGGTATAAGTTAGGTCGAGTGCTATCCGATTTATGTCTGTCTCCTGCTCATGCGTATTTTAGATGGTAAGGGTGCATTAATGGATATCTTTCGGGCACTAATGTGCATTTTAGGAAGAATGTCTGCACTTGATGTGCGCTCGATTGACATATGTGTGTATTTGAGATAAAATATTGACGCCTAACGTGCATTTGAGAGACACTCATGCATGGTGCAGATTGTGACTCAGTACTTGTTCCGTACATGATTGATACTCATGCACCCTTTGTTTTTTATAAATAGACATATTAGCCTATTTTAGGTCATTTTTAGCTGTACGGTGAAGTAAATGGTGAAAAGAGAGAGAAAGAATGAAAATGGAATATGTAAAGTGAAATCAAGTAATCTTTCACAAAAATCAAGTGAATGCAAATACATATGAATTATTTTTTTTCCTTTGTTGCTATTCATTTATAATCTCTTTAAATATTTTTTTTTCTCAATACTCATGCATGTGTTATTATTGTGTGTATGCTTGTGATTTACTTTTATCTCATGACCTTATATGAAATTCAAGTCTTATATTCGTACAAATTATATTTAAATATTTAATTTTTTACAATAATATTCTTGTATAACTTTAAGTTATATTAAGTGCTTTTATATGTCTTCAAATTTTAAATATATACTGTTGCAAGTCTTGAATTATTATATAATTATTCATATATATTTATACGTGAAAAAAATTATATAAACTGTGTTCAATTTATAAAATCTTAGCTTTAGTATTTTTCTAGGTTTCATATTCGTAAGAAAGTGTTTAAATTACCGAAACTGTCTTGCTTTTCTAAAATTTCTATACAAATGTTTCTACATATTTTTAAATTAAATAATATAATTCCTATATGTTTCTAAATTACATATTAAAATTTGTTCATATTGATAGTTTTAACTATATAACACATATTTAATGAAAAATGTATTTTCTCCGATATTAAAAAATTTAAAAATATTTATATTTGAAAGAGTTTTTCATTTTCCTAAAAATGAATTATTGTATAGAATTAACGAAATATATTCTAATATATTTTAGAAAATTGAAGGTTAGACTTATCTTCTGTGGGTTAAAAAAGCGGTGTTGGCTTTGAATATTGAAATTATTTATGGTCAGCCCATCTACTAATCGTGAATAATAATATACAGTCTTTGACTATATAAAAATAATTATAACTTAAACTTTAATATTCGTTATTTATTGGTAAAGTTATCACTGATATTTGATCATTTTAAATATTAGTATGATTTTATTATATTTTATGTATTTATAAAATTTGACATGTTAGGCTATAAAAATAATTTTGCCATGATTTATATTATTATATAGATTTTGATAAAATTGATCATTAATATTTGACTTTTATATGATTTATCGAAAAATAATATTATTAACATTTTAAAATTTTGATCATGGCATAATTTCAACAATTTTCGTTTGATATAGATATCTATATATGAAAATATATATACATTGCTAAGCGTTAGACTCACTTTCACCTTTATTTTTGCTAACCCTCCCTATTCGTGGGTTTGAATTTGTTGTAGGACATTCAAACCGAGTGATTTTGATGTTCGAAACATTATTTTTAGGCTAATAGAATGTTTTAGCATTTTTTATGTTTGTTTTAGGATGCCAATGGAACTGTAATAGTTTAAATAGTATTTTTGGTTGAGTTTATAATTTTGATACTCTAATATTAGTTAAGATATTTTTTCTCTATGTATGATTCAAAGTCAAATAATTATTTCTCTCATTTTGGGCCATTTAGTAGTATCTAATTTGTAAGTTTATATTTCGGTGTTTATTTTAAATTTTTAAATTTGTGGAATAAATAATTAATTTTTTTATTCTTAAAGATAAAAAAATAATTTAATTCAATTGAATATTAAGAAATTAATAAATTTGATTTTGGAAATAGAAACTTAATAAATTATTCTTAGATAGGAAATTCAAGATGAAACGGCAAGTCTCATCCCTATTAAATAAAAAAAAAATGCATCAAAAATACTTGCATTTTGGTCCCTCCATGTAAAGCTAAGTCATCATTGCCAAGACGAGCCTGAAACGTAAGTGAACGTTGGAACAAAGGCTCCAAATAAATGCCACCTACATAATAGCACTGGTTCAATCTTCATATGACAAGATATATTTGATATTAAATCGAACAACCCTCCAAATATTTTTGTTAAATATATATGTTAAATTGCTAACATAATAGTTCCACCTTTCGGTATTTGAGTTGACCGTAGGAGTATTGTCCGTCTTCGTAGGGAGCAAAGGGAGCTCTGCCAGCGATTCACTGATGGGCTGTGGGCCACAGTAGAATGGGCCAATTACTGTAGGAAAGCCTCCAAAGGCCCAACTTGGCCTCGCACAACGGTCAATGTTGAGTTGACCGCCTGCGAGCAAGTTGGCCGCCAAAGTGGTCAACGTCTGCGTTGACCGTTTTGGCTACTGGGCTTTCCAGTTTCTAGGCCCGCCTTCTTCAATGGGCCGCAAGAACGTTGACCGTTCTATTTGGGCCTCCGTTGACTTCTCTTTGGGCCGGCCCATTATTGATGTACCCATCAGATTTAAATAATAATAATTTGATACAAAATTATGGAAAGTACCTGTGACACTTCTGTAAAGTTAGTATTTTTATTATTAATTCTTAAAATTTAGCATGTTTTAGATTTTTTATATTTTATCAATATTTAGTTTGATAAATTAAAATATTTTGCTTTAAGATTACAAGCTTTGATCGACCTTGAAATTTTTCTGACCTTAGATTTATAATATGAACCTTTAGATGATTTTGTATTTTGAGATATCATTTGGTAGCAATTTGAAAATTAGTATAATATTTTACTCTCAAATAGATGGTCAATTGAAAATGACCATTCAAATTTCAGAAGATATTTTAAAGGCATTTGTCTCAGAGATGAAAGAAACTAGAGATAATAAATACCATTAGTTGGATTTGTATAGAATAGTTGTCAGTCGAGTACTAAAATAGTCCCTTTGAGCCATTATAGTGATGGAGATGTGAGTCTCCTATTAATTGAAATAAGATTAATTATTGTAAACTCTTAGACCCTAATATCATTAAGGACATATCTGATAAGATTAAAATCATTTAAGATCATCTGATAGTTATTCAATGCCATCAGAAGAGTTGTGCTGATCGCTAGTGATCCAGTTTGTCTTTTGATGTGGATGATCACATGTTCTTTAAAGCGTCTCTAATGAAATGAATTTTGAAGTTTATGGTGAAAGGAAAATAAAAATTGAGATTCATTGGGCCATTTAAATTTTATAATAAATTGGAGATGTGATTTATAGATTATCCTCATCTCTATTTTGGTAAATTACCACATTGTCTTTCATGTTTCGATGTTGATGAAATATATATTTGACCCTTTTGCGTATTATTAAGTATGAACTGTTACAAATTGATGAAAATGTGATGTATACAAATGTTGAAGTTTAAATATTGGAAAGAAGAGATCAATTGTTGTGCACCAAGGTAATTCTACTACTTGATATACTTTAGAAAAATCATTCATTAAAAAAAGTAATTTGGAAATATGAAGATAAAGTTTAGGAGAAATACCTTTGCATGTTCAAGTTTTAGGGTAGGTAAATTTCAAAGACAAATCTTTAGAAGGAAGGAAGATTTGTAACACTCAATTCCTAATTATAAAATATAATGTCATCAATTGATTATGGGCCAATTTTAAAAGTAATTGTATAATAAAAATTAAAAAATTATTTATAGAAGTAGGCTTGGTGTTTGACAGGCACCTAATTAGCACTCCTGCACATTTCAGAAAAGAATGTATGCACCCAAACTCTAGGGCGATCATGCATATTTCGAGTAGAATGCTCTTGCCTAAGCTGAGCCTGAGCATTTGAGCAACACCTGATACATGCCTAACCGACATTTATGCATCGATTCATTTATAAAAATAGTGTCTATGTTGTTTCTTATCAGTTTTGTGGATGACTTAGTGGCTGGCCTCCTTATATTTGATGCCTCTAAGTTCTCTCCGTCGCTGTCTGAGCGAGGAGTAAAGGATGTGGACTGCAATCAGTTTTCTTTCGTGCAAGATGGAACCTGGCAGCTTGCCAAGTCCTGGAGACGGCAAAAATCTGCGTCCAAGTACTCTAAGGGCTCCTCAAACACAAATGTCAACCAAAACGCCGTCTAAGAGCCAATTTGGCTTGAGGGTTTGGGGTTTGGCAGGAATAGGAATCTCTTCAGGATTGTCTTTTCAAAGTTGAAATATGCTGCTGGTTCTTGGGTCTTGTTGTTTTTTTTTGCCCGTGAGCATTCCCAATGTTGATGGGGTATGGTTGGAGTTGTTGCGGATCTACACCTCTTTGATCGATTTGGCTGATGACTCGCAGCTTTTTGATGCTGTTCAGTGAAGCAGTCTGGACGATGAAAGTGGATGAAGCTGGCACTTCTATGGCGTTGCCATAGTTGTTGCTTCTGATCTGTTTTTTCTGGGCGTGGTGGTGCAATAGTCCGTGCTGTTTCCTTGGTTTTTGGCCCTGCTGAGTCAATGGGTTTTGCTAGGTGTTTTTGCTACCGGGTGGCAATTTAATGGTAAATGAGTTGCTCGTGGCAATTGTCGTAAACATGCTGATGGTAGCTACTACCGGACGCTGCTGATTAATTAGCTGATTTGCTGCCCTTTGGGTGGGATGAATCCTCTGCCACTTTAGCTGGGTTTTGGGGTTGGCAGGATTGGTGACCTTCCACGGTCTGCTTCTTTGTACCAAACAGAGCTGATGTGGACTATTCATTTCGGCTGGGCATTCCAGTTCCTACTCTCTCTCGCTCCCAGTTTGGGCAACCTGCTCCATTCACTGATGTGGACAATTCGGTTCGCTTAGCACGTTTGTCGCCGAGTACTGCCAGGTATGCTTCATAATGCATGGAAATGCCGGAATGGAAAATTTTTCTGGTGCGCTGGCATGTAGGCATTCCAGTTCCTTCTATCTCCTGCTCCCGGTTTGGGCAACCTACTCCATTCACTGACGTGGACAATTCGGTTCACTTAGCACTTTTAATGCTGTGTACTGCCAACTTGTTTCTTTGCCCGATTTGGTTTGCGGCTGGTTTGGTGCCTGGCTGACGTGGCCCATATGCCTTTTGTGCCGGTTTGTTACCATCTGTCGTAATTGTCCGGTATGGTGTTGTGGAAGGTATGACCTTGCTGACGTGGCCAGCGAGCCCTTGGTTGCCGGCCGGTGGCTTTTCGCCCGATAGGCATAAAATGTCGGTTTGGAATGCTATTCTGTTTTTGCCCGGTTCGGTGTATATGCCGGTATGACTTGGTTTTTCTTGCCCGTCTTTCTCCCACTTTCCGGTTTGGGACACCTACTGACTTGGTCCAAATGACTCTTTTGGTCAAACTGGCTCCTGCTCTCACATGCTCCCGATTTGGCTGCGGGATTGGCTGACGTGACCGATTTGGCACTGCTGGGCACACCGGTTCCTTACACATTCCCGATATGAGATGCCCGGTCTGCGCCTACCACGTTTGATGCTGTATGCTATGTATGTAGCCACTGTCGCCGTTAGAAGGCTAAGTTAGTGTCTTTTATTTGGAAGAATATGATCCACGATAATCTGATGTATTTTCGGTTGTATTTTTATTTTTTCATGTCGTGGGTCTTGGTCTCAGATGAGGACTTATAAATGAGTTTTGGTGTAGTCCCCATGGTCTTTGCTCTAATTTCAAGTCAAAAAAATACTTGGAGTTAGTATAAAGTTTTATAATTTTTTTTAAAATTTAATGCATTTTACTTACTTACCAAAAAAAAATATCAGTTTTGTCGGAAAGGAGAATAAAGGAGAGTGAAAGAGAAGATAAAGAAGAGAAAGGAAGAGAATGAATGTGATTTTAAAATATCATTTTGTTAAACCTGTTAGATTTAAAGGATAATGTTGGTATTTTTAAACCCGATCTTTATCTATTTTAGATTTCTTACAGTTTTATTTTATATTTTGTGTTTTAAGATAACCAGTTACTTTCCCATTTTAAGTATTGTTGCTTGTACGTGGTTCGCTCCTAAGGTTTTGAGATTTTGCTTTGGTTTATCAAACATTTGAAATTATTGTTCAATTTATGCAAATATGCAAATATTAAGTATCACATTTATATGCACCAATACTTATAAAATAAAAATTATGAAAAACGTGCATTTGGTTTTGCATGTGGTAGTCCATATATATGGTTTGGGTCAAACTTTATTTTGTTATTTGATATGACATTTACACTTTTTGACAGGTTAAAAAATTTTATATTTATACTTTCATAGAGTGAAAGTTCTGTAATTTTTCAACAGATAATAAAATTTTGGATATTTGTTATAGATTTTTTTCGATTTAGTATTTTATTATTAACTATTATAAGCAATTGAGTAAAGTAATATATTTGGATGTCTTAATATATTTAGATAAATTTAAAGATTATACCTATCACCTACGAGTAGTAAAAAAATACATATTATCCCCTCTATAGGAAGGAATATATATACGGCATGCCTTTGGGTTTTAATCGTCATAATTTGGCCTAAGGCTATCTAAAATACATATAATATTTTCTCAAAATTAATATTTTGATTATTAGTTCTTAGATTTTAGTATATTGTAGATTTTTGACATTTTACTAGCATTTGATTTGATAAATTGAAATATTTGATTTTGAGATTGGAGGTTTGATTAACCTTCAGATTTATTTGACCTTGAGTTTATGATATCAACCCTTTAAATGATTTTGTACTTTAGGCTATTATTTGGTCTTCGTATAAGAATTGTGAATTTTATATACAAAATCATATTTGAACATTTAATATTTGGACCTTCGATGTTCAAAACATTCGACATATGGGATTATATATGTATTTTATTAATTTCAATTCTTCATTCGGATTTATAAACCTACTATAATGTACCAGTTCTCAAAAATCATAATTACGAATAATTAAGATAATATAATTAAGATTAGACTTAATTTATGTGAAAAAATTAGGTTCTGCAAGCATAGAAAAAAATCGATGAGGGGCACTCGCCGTGCTCCTCGGGCAACGCTGCGAGCACCCAAAGTATAATTGGCAGCGCCTGCTAGGCTCTCAAGCATTAGGGCAGGCACTAGAACCCAATCAGAGCGCCTGCTACATGCTGGCCGACGATCGAGCACCAACCTACAATTTAAAAATCCATGAGGGTTTATTCGGACAATTGTTTTGGGCTTCCCACATGAAAGAGAGAGAGAGAGGGAGAAGAGAGAGAGAGAGGAGTGGTCGAGGCTCTCAAGTTCGAATTTGACTTGGAGCTAGTTAAAGAAGTGGTAGATTGGGTCAAGACAAGTGCACCCATACCCTCCTCTTTCGTTTCTTTGCACTTTTGTTCAGTTTTTTTACGTATCCTCATTCCAATACCCGATTAAATTTATATTTTATGTTACCCACAACTTGAGCATACTGATTTTCAAACACGGAACCCTAACCCCACGCTCGAACAAGTTTACCCGTTTATTTTGTATTTTTGCATAAAATTAGCTTTAGAATATTGTTACACAAGCTTCAAATATGTTAATTTATCAATTGGGTGTCAGATTTGGTAGTTTTGTAGAGTTTTATGCATATCAAAATCCTAACCCGCGTCCCCTTGGGTTTTTACCCAATTAAAGTGTAATTTATATATAATTTGGCTTTAGAAATTCGTACCCTTAACTTTATGGACACGGATGCTTCGTATATCTGATATTTATGTACATATATTTTATATATGTTAATTTTATATATTCTGAAAATATTATGAACGTAAATTGTGATATTTTACTACATGTACATTATATATGTGACTGATATATGCTCCAGAAATTATGTTATATATATTTATGAAGGGATTCATAGTCCCGAAGTTGTAAAGTCATGTTTGGCTCACGGTGGTAAGAAGTTCTATTTTTTTATATTTTATGATGATCATGTATATAATTTAAGTCATGTGAAGATATAAACTCATAAGAATTATGTAAATTATGAAAAGTATAAAAAAAATTTCATGATATGTTATGTTCGATGAACTGTTCTCCTGGAGTGAGAACAATATTTTATGAATAAGTATGAAATTTTCTAAGAATATAAACTTAGACCAAGGATTTGTATTTTAGAAGGTAGTAGTCACTAATATACCTTAAGATATTACTATGGAAGCACGACAGCTGCCTCTGGGTCACAGGGAACATGGTGGCATATGTGTTATGGCCCCGTATATCGGGTTAAAAGGTATACCTCTCACCATGGGGTGTTAAATTGCGTGGGTCTGTGCTTTAAAATGTGTAGAAATAAACACATTCCTTTCCTCATTCTACTGTACCGTTAGCTGGTAAGACTTATTGGCCCTGGTCTGTAAAAATAATAAAATTTTTGTATGTTTTAGAATCTAAATGAAGAATAAGTAAAACACAAAAGATAAATGAATCTTGAAAATGTATTTATTTACGTTTCATGTTTATACATCTTCATTATACTCATATATCATTCATCTACTTTATTATATATATATTATTTATTATCTTTGAGTATATTATACTTATTGAGTATTTGGCTCACTCTTACTACTTTCTTTCCTCTAGATGAGCATGCCCTTATG
>JAOVVI020014602.1:0-11448 GCA_028571085.2 Nepenthes alata | reverse complement strand
CTGTCCCTCCGTCCGAGTACCTTGTCCTCTCGGTCGTTGCGCTCAGGAGCATTCCGTCCGAGCGTCCATTTTTCCCCAACACTCGCAACTCTATAAATTAACACAGGGCCTTTAAGCTAAAGGAAGGATCCAGATTATGGAGTTGTAAAGAGCTCAGCAAAGAGAAACCTACATTTCTAAGCAAGTCTTGATTACAAAGTCCTCCATTTTAAGAACATATAGTTTTCTTCGGTAGTCTACTTATTTCGAGCAACTTCCTATCCACAAATAATTATTGATTTTTCCAAGATCACATGAGCCAACCGCAGTAACGAAAATAGAAAGAAAATCAGTGTTATATTTATTCACCTTCGAATGAGCTATATGTACGCTTAGCCCATTCATCCGCAATTCCTAGCAGCCTCAAAACTCGGGTCAGAAGAGTTTGGTAATTTCGATTCATTCTTCGCCTGACTCTAGTCATTTTTGACTTGGGCATTGAGGGGTTTACGAAGTGGAATCATCGGCCCCATCATTGTTTTGTTTGTGGTGCACAAGACTAATTTTAGAGGTTACTCAGATCAGACTCCTTCTCAGGTTCTCTCCATCTGGATCAAACCTCCAATCAAGTGTACATTTTAGGTGCAGAGACACCAAATCTTGATTGTCAAACTAAGAATACGAAATCCTTGATGCGACAATGGAAGGTTCAGAAAAAGCCATTCTCTCGGATGGCCAAAGTCCTAGTAAAATCTAGTTCCAGGGATCTTGACAACCGTTGCAAACACTAAACTCCTGGCTGCAGCACACCCTAGACGTTCCAAACATCCCATGCACCCAAACTTCTGGACTGCTCAGATCTCAACAATTCCCAAACTTCGGGGAAAAACCTTGGTTATGCTGAACTCATCATTGCGTGCCTACTTTTGCCAACCTTGCACTCAAGCGCTCTCGGTGTGCCAGCAACTGCCAATTTACTGCTCGAACTCCAATCAAGTAGCCATGACGTGCTAACGCGAGTATGAACACGAATCATGAGAAAAACAACTGTATAATATATATCCAGGTTATGGGTCTGGGAATGACTCATCTCAACCCAGTAACTATTTATACCATATCCTTGTCCTGTTCTGTTTTGGAAGAATTAACAGTTTCACTTTCTAATTTGTGCATGCTTTTCCGTAACAAGACATATATATAATTGAGGGGTTGATTTGATTTTGCATGATTTGGAAAGGTTTGCATAGTTGCAAAGGTGTACTGGGGAGATGCAAGAGAGAAGGTATGCGAGGCTGTTGAAGATCTCAAATTGGACTCATTGGTCATGGGTAGCAGGGGACTAAGTGGCATCAAGAGGTAACTCCTACTTTGTTTTTCTTTTCTAAAAAAAAAATCATATTTATTCAGCTGGGTCCCAATCCTCCCCGGATCATTTTAAATTTCTCACAGTCAAACTATATATTTTTATTTTTTACTTATTTTTTGTAATTTGTTATTTTAAAATTGATGTCACATATCTGTTTATAGTAAATATGACGTATTTGGTTTAAATAGTTATTTAAAAAAATAACTTTCAAATGTGATATAGAGGAGCAACATGTGTATCATGTAAATATGGCCTTTAACACTCGATTTATAGTATTTATAAAATTAAAGAACTGTGAGAAATTATGCAGGGTGCTATTAGGGAGTGTGACAAATTATGTGCTGGCAAATGCTACTTGCCCTGTGACTATTGTCAAGGCTTGATGCCGTTCAATCGCTGTGAACTTTTCATACTATCAACTTTGATAAGGCATGATGCCATATGATCGCTTGCGCTCTGTCTCGCTCTCTCTGAAATGTAACGTTGTTTTATAATAATTTTTGCACTTCTCAGGAACTTCGATCCTCTCTTATAACGGCAGGGATCTGTTGACCTATGTCATAATAATAATAATAATAATTATTATTATTATTATTATTATTATTATTATTATTATGTGATTGTTTTGTGTTTTCAATCAATCGAATAGTTCTATTCAATTACCAATATTCATTACAAGTTTGGTAAATATTCATTACAGATTTAAACCCAATCAATCGAATATGTGAAAGCAATAATGATAATATGAAGTTTAATAAAAAATTATATTCAAAACTTTATAACTTATTATAACTACAATCCAAAAAAAAAAAAAAGGAATAGGTTTTACTTGACCTGCACATTACGAAGATAAAAGATTTCCATGGGATATAAATCTTATCAATAATTGACGGAGATCTCTTAGAGTTCAGTATCATGAGAAGTTACGGATTTCATGAGTCAAATATCAGCTTGATTGAACCGGATATTTCAAATCCACATTATAATAAAATATTATGGATTCCGCGTAATCCTAATCTTACTAAATTTTACTAAATATAACTAATGCATTTCACTAAATTTTGAAATTAAGAGGTGTTTGTAATAATGAGATATTACAAAAAATTTCTTGAATCTTATTTTACCACTGTGAATAAAAAATTGCATATGTCCACCCTTGTCAACGGTGTATGTACTAGAGGTAATCAATACTCGTAAATTTGAAATGCTATTAAGTCTATGATTTATTGAGACTCTTATCAAATAAAGTACAGATATTTCATTGACACGTGTTCCCTCTACCTATAAATCGTACAGAAATAACCATGCCCAACCTTCCTTCACTCACAAAGGGTACGAAAATCATCCTAACATGTTAAATCTAGTATATCTCAAAATGGCATCTCTCAAAACCATATTATACGATGGCCATATGATTATAAGTATCCCTTAATATTGAGCAATATATCTTATCACTATCACGATACGAAAATCAGTATTAGATGACTATTAACTACATTAAGATTTCATAAGTTTCATATTCTTTGAGACCATAATATTTTATATGATTTTCTTTACCATAACCGTAAGAAACCAATAATATAGTCATGCTAATGAGTATAACATAAAGGACTTCGCAATATGTAAGAATAGAAGCATTGTTCGTTATTGATAAGGATCATACTCACACAATCAAAGTTATTATTAAGAAGGTCATCATCGACAGAAATAAAAAAGGCTTACAGATATCTTAAGTATTCGACTATTGGTATTCTACCGGTCCATGACGGCCAACTGAGTCCTGCAACTCATAGGACAATGCTGCCAAATACTAATTCCAATAGTAAACTAAAAATAAATGGGTGTCTCTAACATTCAAGCATTTGCATGCACATCACCTCATACAAGTCAACTAATCTTACCAACTTCACTTTTAAGACCTCTTGCTTGTTTTAGTGGTGTACAGAATTTATACTTAGTGAATAGAGCCGACTCAACAATTCAGACGAATTCGAATCTGTTGGAAGTCGGATCTCGGTACGCATCAACACTGTATTTTATCACTATAGAATGAAATCTAAGAAATGAGATTTTTGTTCGAAATCCGACGCGCCTCCCTAACACCACTCGAGCGCTGAAATCTTATCTTAAAGAAATTGAAATATTTACTGATATAGTTCAATAGTAAGATATTGTAATAACATGCCTGAAATCTTAATAAAATAAGCTGTTATAACAACAAAAATATCCTATACCTGATTCATGATAAAACATCACCCGCGGCAGCAAAACCATGAATGAGCTCTTATTTATCAAGAAACCCACCACGCTAGCTAGTTCATGAAAATAACAGCAGCTCCCTGAAACTGATTTTCAGCACTTCAGCCCAAATGGCCGCTCACTGCTGTTCCATCCTGAAGGAATTCTATACTCGCTCTTCTCCATCACTAACCCACAACGGCGTAATAATGAATCATAACAAATGAGCTAGAAATTTAACTCAAAATTTACTTTAACTGCTTCACGATAATAGCAACGGCCTTGAATCTGCTCCTTGTCAGTCTGAGTAGCTTTCATCAGCCGGTTACCGTAATCTTTAAGCTAAGAAAAGTCTTATATGCTAGATTTCTCAATAAATCATCAACTACAAAATTCTCATGGAAAGCACAATTTTACCAGAATTCCGGCGCTGAAAACATCGTCCAAATTCATCTGTTTCTTCTTTTTTTTTTTTTTTTTTACTGATGCTGTTTACCTTCTTCTATTCCTTCGATTACTGTTACTCACTGTTGCTGGCGAGTGAGCTTGTTTCAATTCACCCCGTCGAAAACTAAACGAAACCGCAATGCATTAGACGCAACTAGAATCAAAGCAGCTTCCATTGTTAGTGGTGTTCCCGATTTGATTCTTCAGCCTTACTCTCTACTCTTTTTGCTCTCCTCTCTCTCTCTCTCTCACACACTAAACCGCCAGCAATTAAATGAGATCCTGTATGTATAAAACTCCAGGAAGGAATTTGAGGCCAAAGTTTGCTGTAGCAAAATCAATTGGCCGGTGGTAATAATATGCCGTGTACGGTTACGGTAGCTCAGAGGGAATAAGTTACTTTGAGAATTTGTCATATTATTATTATATTTATTTTTATTTTTATGGTGATATAATTTAATACCGAGGATTTACCAAATCTTTAATATTTACTAATTTAAATATTATACTAAGTTACACTACAATACAACCTAATTTATGGTGCTATCATTTGAGGAAATCAACCTATGTTTAATTACACAATATCAGTTTTAAAGGGTTTAATTTGATCATTTAATTTCACAGTTAATGATTTTACTAATCTCAATCCAAAAGGTCAAGTTAAAATACTGGGATATTATAGATGTTGTGCTACATTTTATGTAGGTTTCGACTGCTGTTATGCATTGGTCTAACGGGTAGCTGGGTTTGTGAGCTCAAATGGTACTCTGCAAAAGAGTGACCTCGTAACACAAAAAGTATGACTTCATTGAAATCGGATTGAATTGTCGTCTTTTGATCAGCCCATGTTTCCTTGACTTCCTTCTCCTTTTCCCTTTTTTTTGTCTGTTCTCAGCCCTTTTCTTCCTCCTCCTGTACTTGATCTTCCTCTAATTTCCTCTTAGTTCTTTAATTCTAGTAGTTCCACCCAAACTTTTATGTAACAAACAGTATCAAATACTCGTTCTTTTTTTTCCCTTGGGATCCTAGATGACATTCTTCTATTTCTTGGTTTTCTTCAACTCTTGTCAAATTGTGTTAGGCAACTTCAGCAAGTCTTGTGACAGTTTGCCTCCTCAAATCTAGAATATGTTGTCCCACAGCATAGTTCTGGATTAGCATTCTGTTTTTTGGGGTTCTTGGCTTTCTTGGAATAGCGGCCTACATTGACCGGTGGATCAAAGCCTTGCAGCAGCTACGCAGCTTTGGCATTCGCAGGTCTGCAGATTCTGGTACTGGAATTTTGCAATTGCCAACAAAACTGTAGCAGAAGCAGCAATTCTTCCAAAAATTACCAGATTTTGCTTCTGTAATTCTAGAAATCTGCACCAGGATCTTTGCAATTGTTCATCAGCATTTCTGCAGTTTTGTTTTTACTTCTCTGTACTTCTTCTACACAATACTTCTTGATCCCTGCATCAAGATAATACATCCCTGAATAAGCATCATATAATTCTTGATTCTACATCAGTAAATTGGAACACCAGATTTGGTTTTGGATCATATTCCTGATTCTTGATTAAGATCCATGATTCACCGACATCATGAGAAACTAAATTTCAGATATATATCTTCAAATTCTGCTTCAGCAAATTAGGCAACTGCTTCAAAGTTCTGCCTTCCACAACAGAAATTTCAATTAGCCCTTAAAGTTACTTGTTGGCTCCTGGACAGAAACACTTGATTCTGAAACTACGGTTACGGCAAATTTGTAACAGCAACTCAAGGGCAGCTTCTCAATGCCATATTGACACCGGGAAGCAGCCTGTTTGGAGCCCTAAAACAGAAACTTCAGTAGTTGCTGTTCTAACACAATCTTTGGAGCAACTTAGTCAGCGTGACGTCCCACGTCCTCTTTTACACTTAATGAGACATTGTACTTTCTATAAATCAATAATATATGTAATCATTATACACAGGATCCATAAGATGTCATATTAAGCGGCTCCAACCCCATATGACTTAAATACGGCATCGGATTCTTTAGAGATGTTATTAGGAACCAAAAATTATTACCAAAAAAATTTACAAAAGCAAAAATAATAACTATAACCGTTAGCGGAAGCACGACTAAATGATTAACACTAATACATATATACATATATATGTTTTTTTTTTCACTTTATTCATTACGAGACGGAGTACATTTCCAACACCAATTTATCCAGAACATTACAATTCATCACCATCTGATCCTAATCATTTTCCGGCTTCAATCCTAATTACCAAATACAAACTTGTATCTTCCATCCGAAAGGTTAGGAAAGCAGCAAGTGAGCTAAATGCTCAACACGGTACAGATAAAAACAAAGACATGCACATTTATATTTGAAATAAATGTATAATTCAGAGGAATATGAATCATTCAAAAACATGCATGAAATTTTGACCTTTTTTTTTTCTTTTTCGACTCTTAGTTATCATTTGTCCTTTTATCCTATAACATTCAAGAGACTAAGGCTAGTAGGCCTTACCAGCTAACGGAATGGTCAATCGAGGAAATGATTATTTATACTTCCACATAATCTAGGGTGCAGACACACGGAATTTAACATCCCGTAATTAGAATACTTTTAACCCAATATACGGGACCAAATAATAGAAATGCTGCCAAAAGTACCCTCACGGCCGAGGGACTGTCCTCGAGTTTCTACTGTAATATTTTAAGGTATGCCAAAGAATATCACCTGCCGAAAATAATTCCTTAGTCCAGTTTTTTATTCCATGCTAAAAACCTTATATGGAAGCTTTTATATTATTTATAATTCTTAATTTTTCCTATTCTAGGAGAAAATACTTATCCAAATGGAACCTCCAAAGCTTCCATATAATACTTCATAGTATCAAACATATAATTATAAAATACGGTAATCATAAACAAATTGTAACTCATAACGGAAATCAATGCATTTTTTCGGTTTCGTAGCTTTGATCTTAAACTTTTACATATGCAAAAATTTAGATTTATCATGCAATATATTTGGCTAATTTGGATGTTGGTTCAGTACTTGATTTGGGGTCGAATAATTTTTAGGATAATTACTTATGGTTCATGACCGATTTAATGGTCGGTTCAAGAGTCGGTCCATACTGATTTTGTTATAATTTATAAATCGACTTGGTAAACCGGTTCACAATATGAACTGAAAATTTAGCATGCTGACCGGATTATCCAACGGGTCTGACGCTTGGTTAGGAGATCGATTCGGGTCTCATTTTTACAAGTCAATATTTTATTATCATCTTATATTATTCTAATAAATTTTCGGGTGCCGATTCATCTATTTAAAGATCAGAAATGAACCAGTTCAGGGCTTTGATTCCAACTTGTGCCAGAGGCAAACAGAGGGACTTGACAGTTTCTAGGGCCTGATATAGTATTATTTCGGAGATATTTTTGGCCACAAATTTACAGGTTGACAATTTAACTTTAATACTTAATAATTTGGTCAGGTTGGGTGCTGGTTCAACCGGTTCCGGGCCGGTTTGGTCACCACATCATTAAGATGTTAAGCTTGTTGAATATCAAATTTGGGCCGATTTAAGGGTCATTTGATCACTGGTTCAATCGAAATACATAAGCTAATCAAGCTACTAGTTTTGATTCCAGGATTCTAAATGAGTCTACTTCTTATAAAATTGATGATTATTACCAAGAACATCCGAAATTTTAATTATTAGAATAATAATACTTAAGAATTAACAATAAAAAACACCAAATGAAAGAGCAATTCAAGTAAACTTGCCAAATATTCAGTTAAGCTTTTGTTGTCTTTGATTTTCCTTCTTCTATTTTCATTTATGTTTTTCCTTATGTGTTTCTCCTTTCTGCTTTCCTCCTCTCCCGGTTCCCTCTTTTTTTTCCCTCCCTCTTCTCTCTTATTTTCTCCTTGTTCTTTCCTTCTCTTACGAGCCTTATATAAAGTTTTTCGTTAGCTGAGCTACTGCAAACATGCTATCTCTAACGGTACTTAGTTACTAGTCTAAATTGGTTTAGTCATTAGTTAGGCTAAATCTTAGAGTTCCAAGTGGCGTGACAATTTTCAAAAAGGATTACTTAGTCAGTTTGTATTTTCGAAATAATAATAAATGTCGGAATGAACGACTTGACCTGTTTGAATTTTCAGAATGATAAATGACGAAATAGATGATTTAACCGGTTTAGATTTCTAAATTAATAAATGCCAGAATGGACGGCTTAACCGGTTTAGATTTTCGGAATGATATTTCTCGGAATGAACTCTTTGGCCGGTATGGATGAACATTTTGGCCAGTATGGATGATAATTGCCGGAATGAACATTTTGGCCGGTATGCATAATAATTACCAGAATGAATATTTTGGCTAGTATGGATGATAATTGACGAAATGAACATTTTGGCCGGTATGCATGATAATTCCGAGAATAAACTTCTTGACCGGTATGGATTTCCGAAATGGAATGAATTTTTGAAATGGTATTTGTAGGAGTGGATTACTTGTGTGCAATTGTCGAAGTGGATTTACCAGATGGATTACTTGTATGCAATTGTTGGAGTGGATTATTTGTGTGCAATTGCCGGAGTGGATTTATTGCCAGAGTAGATATTTTGCCGGAGTGGATTTCTTTCCAGAGTGAATATTTTGTCGGAGTGGGTATTTTTTCGGAGTAGATTTCTTGCTGGAATGGATATTTTTTCGGAGTGGATAAAAATGCCAAAGTGGATTTATTGGGGTTGACGAAGTGGATCTTTTGGCCAATTTGAGTTTAACATATTTAGTGAAATCCGAAACTTGGCCCTTACAATTTTACCCTCCTTATAAGAATTTTATTTTCGAAATTTACGCACCCTTCATCCTTAATAGTATGTCATAGAAATCCTTGATCTTATCTACTAATCCTCAATGAATACCCAGGATACATAATTTTTATATCCAAAAAATCTCATAAGTATCATTATAACTAATATAAGGTTTAATACTTGAATTAACAAATGGAATAGACTCTAAATCAAAAATAATACACAAATCGTGATGCCAAAATTTAAAAATTGTACATTTCACAACCAAAATAGTGGACTTCTTCACCTATCTACCATTCCCATAATTTTATCAGAAATATTTTAAAATTTGGTTAAATCAAAATATCTTAACAACTACCTAACCTAAAGCCACAATAATTTGTTAGTATACAGCTAACTGGCCCTAATTCTGGCTTAACAATCCAACCTAAGATCCGCGTAAGATCGATCAATCATAAAGTATTTGTTTTCTCTGATACCACCTATGATGTTTCACGTCCTCTTTTACACTTAATGAGACGTCATACTTTTTATATGTCGATAATATATGTAATCATTATACACAGGATCCATAAGATGTCATATTAAGTGGTTCCATCCCTATATGACATGAATATAGTGTCAGATTATTTAGATATACTACTAGGAACCAAAAATTATTACCATAAAAATTTACGGAAATATAAATAACAATCATAACCATTAGCGGAAGCACGACTAAATGATCAATATCAACATATATATATATATATATTTCCTTTATTCATTACGAGACGGAATATACTTCTAACATCAAATTTATTCAGAACATTACAATTTATCACCGTCTCATCCTAATCATCTTTCGGCTTCAATCCTGATCACCAGATATCAACTTGTATCTTCCATTTGAAGGGTTAGAAAAATAGCAAGTGAGCAAAATACTCAATAAGGTACAGATAAAAATAAAAAAATATATATTTATAGTTCAAATAAATATGTAATTCAAAAGAATAGGAATCATTCAAGAACATGCATGAAATTTTGACCTTTTTTTTCTTTTTTGACTTTTAGTTATCATTTATCCTTTTATCATTTATCTTTAGGGATTATGACAAGTAGTCTTACCAACTAACGAAGCGGTCAATCGAAAAAATGATTGTTTATAATTTCACACAATTTAAGGCACAGATCTCTGCAATTCAACACCATATGGTAAGCAGTATAGTTTTAACCTAATATATGGGGGCAAATAATAGAAATGCGGCCAAAAATACCTCCATGGCCGAATGACAGTTCTCGAGTTTCCACTGTAACATTCTAAGACATGTCAGAAAATATCACCTACTGAAAATATTCCTTAGTTCAGTTTCTTATCCTATGTTGAAAACTTTATATGGAAACTTTCACATTATTCATAATTTTTAATTTTCTCCATTCCAGAAGAAAATACTTATCCAAATGGAACTTACAAAACTTCAATATAATTCTTCATAGTATCGAATATATAATCATAAAATACGGTAATTATAAACAAATCATAACTCAAAACGGAAATCAATGCATATTTTCGGTTTCATAACTTTGATCTTAAACCTTTACATATGCAAAAATTTAGATTTATCATGCGATATATTTGACTAATTTGGATGTTGGTTTGGTACTTGGTTTGGGTTCGACTCCGATCAATTTCTTTAATATAATTTTTAGAATAATTACTTATGGTTCATGACCGATTTAATGGTCGGTCTATATTAATTTTGTTTATAAACCGGCTTGGTGAACCGGTTTACTATATGAGTTGAAAATTTAGCATGCGGACCAGATCATCCAATGGGTCCGAGGCTTGGTTCAGATATCAATTCGGGTCTCATTTTTACCGATCAATATTTTATTATCATCTTGTATTATTCTAGTAAATTTTTGGGTGCTAGTTCATCTATTTAAAAATCAGAATTGAACCAATTCAGGGCTTTAATTTCAGCTTGTGTCGGAGACTAATGGAAAGACTTGGCGATTCCCAAGGCCTGGTATAGTATTATTTCTGAGGCATTTTTGGCCACAAATTTATAGGTTGATAGTTTAACCTTAGTACTTTATAATTTATTCGGGTTGGGTGCTGGTTCAGTCGATTCCGGGCTAATTTGGCCACCAAATCATTAAAATGTTAAGGTTATTGGATACCAAATTTGGGCCGATTTTGGAGGTCATTTAGAAGCTAATCAAGCTACTAGTTTTGATTCCAAGATTCTAAATGAGTCTACTTCATATAAAATTGATGATTATGACCAAGAACATCCGAAATTTTAAATATTAGAATAATAATACTTAGAAATTAACAATAAGAAACACCAAATGAAAGAGGGATTCAAGTACACTTGCCAAATATTCAGCTAAGCTTTTGCTATCTTTGGTTTTCCTTCTTCTATTTTCCTTTCTATTTTTCCTTCTATTTTTCTCCTTTTTGCTTTCCTCCTCTCCCGGTTCCCTCTTTTTCTTTTTCTTCCTTCCTATTCTCTCTTATTTTCTCCTTGTTCTTTCCTTCCCTCACGAGCCTTATATAAAGTTTTTTGTTAGTTGAATTGCTACCAGCATGGTGTCCCTAATAGTACTTAGTCA
>JAOVVI020014601.1:0-11448 GCA_028571085.2 Nepenthes alata | reverse complement strand
GATTTGGGTTCATTTAGCCATTTGGGCCAGGCTTTGGCTGTGTGGGCCTCTTGGGCCATCTCCTCTCCATGGCCCCAAAGTCGTGGTCTGGGCCTTGGGTTCTGGAACCCATCAATAATAATATACAATATAATAATAGTAATAAATATGAATAACAATAAATGTTATTAATCATAATAATAGTGCCTAATAATACTAAAATGATAATAATAAATTATAAATAATGAATAATAATAAATAATAATAATAAGTAATAATAAATAATAAAACATATTAATAAATAATATTAATAATAATAAAACATATATAATGCAAAAGAAAGAAACAAAATGTGAGAAGGAAGAAGTGAAAGAAAAGGAAGAAGAAAAGAGGGAAAGAGGGAAGAAGAAAGAGGAAAAGGAGAAGAGAGTGGGAGGCGCGGTGTAGATCACGACGAAGGGAGGAGGGTAATGGATGCTCCAAATGGAAACCTAAAACAACCCCTTTGTTATTTAAAGAGAGAGCGGTGAAGGAAGTTGAATGAAAGTCGTCGCAGTGAAACCCTAGTCATGCCGCTGATGCTGTCGCCGCCGCCGCTAATCGCCATCGTGAATCTAGGTCGAAACCACTGCTTTTGCAGTCGAAGTCACCGTCGTTGGTTAGTGTTGTTGCCGTCATCAGTGGAAGAAAATCAACAAATTGAGGCAAGTGAAATTACTCTCTTTTGCAAGCAAATCCTTCTCTTCTCACGATTGATGTTTATTTCTTTCTGCATGCCTTGATTTCGTGTAAACCGATTATTTATCTTTAAAAACTGAAAATTTGGGGCAAACAGAGGTGGGGAGAAGACGAGTAAAAATGCCAATGGTTTTATATTTTTTTAGGGTTTGGTTATTAAAGGGGCATATACCACAAAATCCTAATTTACTCAATTGATCGTGAAAGATAGGATTTTCGGACATTGGTTAAAAATCGAGGCAAACGACGGAACAGAGCATTATGCTCTGTTTGTATATTAATCGGCACAGTGCATTGAAAAAGGTTGAGCATAATTAGGTGATTTTGTAAGTGCTTGTTGTCGATGATTTGCAAGTAAAATCCCTGTTTTATTTTCCTGTTCTATGCAACGAATCTCTTCCTCCTTCCATGGATTGTTATTACTGCTGCTCGCATATCCTAATTTTCATGGGATTTGATAGAAATTGTTGGATTAGGTTGAGAAGGAAGAGAACAGAGCCTTCGGCTCACGACGGTGCAAATTTGGGAATCAGTGGTTGAGGTACAACAGGGCACAAGCTCTGTTCATGGTTGACGGAAGGGTTCAGGCCCGTATGATAAAATGAGGAGAGCAATTTGGTGTGGTGTGTGAATACTCGTATGGATACCGGTGGGTATAAATAAATAAAAACATAGTATAAGGTGCGTAGCTGTGTGTAGCCGTGAGTGGTGTTGTGTACTGCACATGGGTGAGGGTGTGCAGTGCAGTGTGTGTGGGAGAGGGAGCTGCATTTGGGTGCTGGCAGAGTGAGGGGATGCTGCTGCTGCTGTGCACATTTGGGCTGGGTTATATAGGGGTGTAAATACACCCAGTATGGGAGGATATATATATATATACACGTATGTAGAGGAATGACATACATAAGCTTTGCTTTACATGAATGTGAATATTAATATTGTTGGATATTGAAAATTATAAATATGGGCATGAATGTATTATATTAAGGTATAAATTAGTTAATGAGAAAATACGGAAAAACTATTATTATGATTAGACTCACACAAAATTAGCTGAATAGTTGAAATAGCTCTGATGATCATGGGTCTTATTCGTTGACGTCGAAAAAGAAGGTATTTTGTAGTCTTAGAGTTAAGACTTGGATCATCGAGTAAATTAGAAAGGGCCTAGCTAAATATTATAGCATTTGATCGAATATTCAAATTTCCCCTGAACTTTCTCTCACTCCTACGATAAATGATTCTTTGTGTTGGCCGTGAATGTATGTGTATTTATTGATAATCTATGAATAAATAAATGAAAGTAGGAAAACTCTACCGTAACCGGACGAACGAGAGTCCATGAGACCTTGGAATAGTCTATACTTTTCCGATACCGATTCCATTCTGGAGGTTGAGGTCGTTATTATTGAAGAGGGATACTTATAACCTAGTGACCATCGTAGAGAATGATATCAGGGATATTATTAACGATGGATATCAGAGATGGTATGAGCATGCTACCGGTACAGCTTCTGGGAGGACTGTAGGGGTAGTGGGGATACCATGCATACCAGGTAACCTTGTGGTACTTACCCAACCGTTGATGGCATAAATACGCGACCTTTAGTTCACTACGGCAGAATAAAGTCCATGGAGATTATTGTTATTTTGTACAATTGTGTCATCGTATTGAGCTGATGATCGTATTCGATAGAATCCATATTACATTCCTGACATCCAGTTATTCTTATAGCTTTTGGATCGTGGATACGACATGTCATTGAGGCTCGGACAATGGTTGGTCTATCATATATTATTAATAATTTTATATATTTGTCATTATTATTCAAGATGCTTATCATAATTACTTGCTAGGCATTCGCTTAACTCTTGTGTTTTTATTAGAGTAGACAGGTTGATATCATGATAGAAAGGATCGCGTATCACCGTGTAGAGTCCAAATAGAGGTAATCTCAAAAATTGAGCCTTCTATGATAAGGTTCTGAGATTTTTGTTGGTTTATTGACTTTTAGACATTTTATCGGGTTTTCATTTATAAGAATTTGACATTATGGACGTCGATACTATTTTTATTTCAAATAATTTATTATTAGCATTATGGATGTTTATTTTAATTATACATCATTTATAGTCATAAATATTAGTGATGCAATGATTTTGAGTTCCTTTAAGTTAATTGATGTTATAATTTATGACGTGTAATTGACAATTTCGGATTATTCGAGGTTGTTGCTTGGACAGTCCAGGCCGGGTTCGGGGACTCGGGTTTGGGTCGTTACACTATCAGGATCCTTCAATATGATTTAATCCAGCACTATGTTTGGTAAACATATTTTCAGCACCACACCATATCAATCAATTCAAAAGACCGACAAATCATGATACTTACAAATCGGGGTTGTTGGAGATTATTTCAGTAAAACTTCCTTTAAATGGAAAGAGTGACTCTTTAATCCTCTCTAAGACATCAGATGTATCCACATCAAAGTATGGTTTGTAGGCACCAACACTGAATGCACTAAACCAGCCACCAGATGGAGGATCATCAGAACCAGAAGCTGGCTTTGAGAATGTATCTACAACATGGAAGGAAAGCAACTTATCAGATAATAACATAAGTTTCCCACGGATGAACAGAAAATAGTAGCATAGATTTTTTTTTTCAAGAAAAAAATCTTGCAATCAACTAATAACAGCAGCTCAAATAGGAATTATAGGATATTTTACTATCCATGTACACAGCAAATGAAAAAGCGGGTACAAATCAGAAAAATGAGAATATTTGAATTTTGGCTCCATTCATGAAGCTTCCATCAGCACAGCCACAGTATAACCACAACTTTTATTTGTGTAAAAAATAACCATAACTTTCATACACTGATGTGCTATATCAAAAGCAATCTCCAACCAGGATAATTTGAGTCAATGAGTTTCCCATAAGTTCTTCATTCTGACAAATGGTACTTAAAGTTGTCATCTAAGCTACAACAATTCTAAGAATGTGTGTTGGCCCTCAGTGTGATGAGTATCTGAGCTACAATAGGACAATGTTTCTTGTCGAGGACATGATCCTTGTTGCAGAATCTCCACGTAACAAAAACTTCAAATTCATTCAGGGGATGAATATGCTCAGTTGACATAATACGACATTTTCACACAATCTAGCTAACTTGGTTTGCTTCCTGATTGGAATTATTGTGAATAACTTGTGTGGCTCTCTTTCTTGAGAGCTAGTCAGAAGCATCAAAACACCTATGGCTTCAATAACTTGTATAGCTTTCTCACTGACAAATGTAGGATGTCAACATCTGGCACTTTAGCTAGTACAAGAATAAAACATCATTCCCACAAACCTTTGCAGACATAGGACTCGGACAGAAATACGACTGCCAATACCACATGTTCAAGCAATTGCATTAGCAACTTTTGCTAGGAAAGAGTATAACACGCAAAGAGCAACTGCCCAAAGAAAACTAGTATAAGTTGTATTACACAAGAAAAAGCACATGCACACAAGTATTGTTTTTGTTCCAACTATTGACTGGTGAGCCTCTTGCAAATAAAAGCTGTCCAAGCTCTCATAGTTATGCTAAGTGACACATTACCCTTGTGTTTTCATTACACTATAATAAACTACCATTTGTGCAAGATACCATTGCTTTGTTACTACACTGTATATATATATATATATACACGACCCTTCTTTCACTCTCCTTTATATTAGGAACGTCGGATGAATAGACCTTCCCTACTACCTTCAAAGCAGGCCTGATCAATATGGGAGATGAAATTTCCTTTCCTCCTATCCAGCCCCGATCTCGTTCAGACAATAGGTCGATTTCTACATTTTTGTGTACTATGCTTAACAGATAACTGAACAGACCACGTTACCTCCATTAAGTACTATGACTGCTACAAAATCACTGGGAGTTTCATCGCAAGTTACTTTTGGACTGCTTATCCAGAAGCCTTAATGTTGGTTGACAAAGCCATTGCCACTCCCATCACTTCGGTAGTCCATTGGCCAGCCTAGTAACTTTTGAGTCATTTAATGTTGAGTATTTCCCTCCACCGAACAAATCCTCCCCATGCCTCATGAAATGTAAAGCCCCGAAAAAGAAGATGGTGGCCAAGGAAATCAAAGCTGCCATCTACATTACAACCACTATCTCCGCCAACGTGAAGGTCAAAGGAATCTAATTACTAAATGAAAAAATATAACAGTCACTAAAATTACATTGAAACTGTCTAGTTTTAATAATTTGAAGAATGCATTGATAATCTTTGTTATCATATGTTGACGTGTAGTTGTGGATTCACCAAATGGACCCTAGCGCAGCAACAACTTCGTGTTAGCCTTTCTTAGCAATACCCAAGCACATAAATAAAATTTCTTTTTCTTTCATACTCGGCACTGTTCAAAATCATTTTCTCACTAATTATAACAGCTTGGCACGAAACCACTTCAAAGATGGCACTAACGCTTTACTAACAGAGTGTCAAAGCGACATGCATAAAAAAGAAGTTGCTATTCTAGGCTTGCTTTTCTTTTCAAACTCCACCCCTCATTGAAAAGCAACAAGCAAAAATAGGCCCCTTAATATAGATTGGCTAAGGCGCTCTTTATTGAGAACTCCAGTTTCGTGCTAGGCACTGCTAAATTGGCGATATACAGCAATATTTCCCTATCAATTAACAATTCTTCGAATTTTTTTTCCACACATCCATTATCAATACATATTGTCTAATATGTTTGATAATACTATAATTGCAACTAATATTGACATTTTTATCCAAGGTCTCCCCTCATTTGAAACATAAAACATAAGCAGACACCAACCAATTCCAAAACCAATCTTAACTTGCACTCAAGCATAACTATATATCAGTCAATGATCTACATTTTTTTATGCTAATCCCTAGAAAAAAGAATAAATTTCTAGTTTCATCACCCAGCTATGAAGGGTGAGCCTTATGGCAATAACAAGGTTGCTACAGAAGTCAGATCCTCTATTTACCGATAAAAAGGAGGACTTACTGCTTTTTTGGCTGCAGAACAGCATTTCCCTACCGTTTTTTCTTCCTTTAGGAGACTCTAACAATTGCAGTGTGCTCACTAGAATGGTTGATTGATGTTGGCAATCAAATATAGATTGGTGGGAGGAAATTGACTTTATTTTTAACAATTGACCCTACATTGCATGGGTAAGGTGTATATACAATTTGGCCCTCCAAGAAGTCCACAATGCAAGAAGCATCGTGCAATAGGCAGTCCTTTCTATTATAACTTGGCCCACTCAGAAATAAGCATTCAGATTTAGGTATGCCTTTCCTATCCAGCAAAAAGATAATGGGTGCTTCTCATCCCAGAACTGCTAAATCAGAGTATGATAAAATGTGCAAAAAATTGGCAGTATCAAGAAAAACTATGACTATCATATCACAAGAAATAAGCCACGCATCTAGAATTCTCACCCCCAGCTTTATCCTATACAAGACAAGCACACAACCACAACACAATGCAAAGATTGGACTCACAGATTACCACAACCACAACCTAGCAGCATGCTCAATAATTAACAGTTTGAAAAGTATAAATGCAGGCTACTTGGACTCACAGATTGGATGGTTCTCTCAACATAAACAACACTAATTCACACAACCACAACACAATGCAAATGAAGAAAAAAGACAGGGCAGATAGATTATAAAACACAGATGCCCTCTTGTCTTGTTCAAGTAGAACAAAATTGTATATTGAATATGCTGAATTCATAGGATTTTGCCATTGTGGGTTCAGAAGTTGTTCAACAACTAGAGCTATTTGAATTATGGAATCAAGAAGAACAACCTACTATGTGGCATGGCAGCAACATGGCACCATGACACATTTGAAACCAAGTAAAGAGGCTTTGATTCCATTAATATTCCTGTATAGCTAATATCATATTTATTTCGGATGGAGACAGTTGCTGCAAAAAGTATTGTTGATGATGATGCTATCACACTAGGAGACAAATTTTGCTGATGCAAATGATAGAATAGAAATCCTTTGAGGATATAATTTCCTCAGATTCCTTAAGCAGAAATGGTTCCTTTAGAACTAAATGTACATTGAATTACAAAGACATGTTATAAAGTCCAATATCAAATTACATAGATCATAGATGTAATAAAAAATATTTATGCATATTTGAAACAGATACATGGATGTGGCAAATTTAGTCCAATGCTAAATTGGTCACAGGAAAATAGAAATGGGAAACAAGAAAACATCAGATAATCAAAATGTTATCTTATATACGCATTCATGACTCAAGAATATGAGACAACAGTCTAAGAGCTTGGTTACTACCTTTCTTCACAGCCACAAGTTCCTATAACTGCCTAACAACCAAGCAAACTACTTTCGAACTTGTTGGTGGTGTTTCAACTGCTAACCATGTTGTATTTCAGATGCAGCCTCCTTTTTCCGAGGCATTCTGCTCTGCTAGCTGCTATTAGACATGCTTATTTCGTGACAATTACAACCCCCCCCCAGTGAAAGCATCCTTGTTCCAAGGATGGAGTGAAGGAATGACTGTTATCTTCCCAAGCAATCTCATCATTGAAGTATTCATTGGTGATAGAATTCAATTCATTTTCCCTACACTTACAGCACATTTGCAATAAAGACCCACCATTCTATATTGGTTGATGGTCAGATTGGAATTTGGAGGTGCAGAAAAGCTAGCTGTGGTTGGAACTTCGGATTTCTGTTCAATAGCAAAAGTGATTGGTTTTCTAGGAGAAATGGAATTATTGATGTAGAATGGTAGATAATCATCTATGATGTTGTAGGGAGGGTTGTTTTTCATTGCCATGGATTGCTCTTGTAGTTTGGCAAACTCAAATGCTTAAGAAAGGGAAGATGGTTGCAGGACCTTAAACATTGGTTTTAATTCCTCTTTAAGGCGTAATGAAGTTTGAGATGAAGTATGATTCGGTTAGTCGGAGTTGATTCTTAACATTGGTGATTTGAACCCTTCAAAGCTGTCTTGATATTCCTCGATGGAACTTTTCTTCCGTAGCTTCACGAACTCCTCAACTACAACAGTTAAGACCCTATCTTCAAACCTTTTGCAGACATCCCCTTGAATGATTTCCCAAGAAAGAGATCCGTGTTGCATAGCATAGACTCGGAACCATAATTCAGCTTTTCCATCAAGAAACATGCAACCTAGTTTCATCTTTTGTGCTTCTGGGATATTGTAAATTTGAAATACTTAGAACATGTCCTAATCCAGCTTCTTGGATTGTCACCATTGAAGAATGGAATGTCAGTTTTGGGAAATGGAAAGCTGGAGAATGGCCAAAGAATCTGATCATCCATCTCCAATTTTTTGTGCCAATAATGAAATAATGCTCACCTATTTCAGAATTCTCTGGGGGGAAGTGGATCTTTCTTTCATTGCTAGGCAGAAAGCTTGTTTTTGTCCCTTGATGCTTGGGCTAAAGCCTTCCTCCTTACCATTGTAGGCCCTTTGATGCTTGAGGTATATCCTTCTTCTCCGATAACAGTTGGCCCTTTGATGTGAGCCACGATTGCATCAAGTTTCTGATCTTGGTATCTGAAGTTTGTGGCCATTAAGTCTGCTGCATCAGCCTTCCATGTTGAGAATGTCTCCAGAATTTGGAGTTGCAGCTGTTAGTGAGCTTCTTGTTGCCATTGGTGCAACTGCTCCTCATGGGATTAGTTTCTTCCTGACATGCTGGATAGAAGAGCTGGTGATGGCAACTGTGTTTTGGAGAAAAAAAAATTCTGTAGATTATCTGATTCTGAACCTTCTTTGATATCAATTGTGATGAATTTAGCCCAATATTAAATTAATTACATGAAAATAGCAAAAAGAAACAAGAAAACAAAAGGACTAATTCTGAAAATTAGAATTCAGTCTTTCATTCATTCAATTCACTACTGATTTAACAAGGAACAATGTCTTGCATAAGCACTTGAGACACTAGAACATGATCTAATCTAACAGATCTAATGGCAGCCACAAGTCCCGAAGAACACTTCCCACCAAAAGATCAGTCCAATAAAACCTCTCACTGGTAAATATTGCAATGATTTCCTAACAACCAAGCCAACTATTTTCTGAATTTCTTGTTGCTGTAACTGCTAACCTTGTTGTATTGCTGATGCAGCCTCCTTTTCTGAGGTACTCTGCTGTGCTGGCTACTATTTTGTAGGACATGCTTATTTACGACAATGGAATAGAAAAAAGAATTGAAATACAGAATTGAAACTTCCAAATTACAAACAAAGAGAGCAGAGACCGGAAGGGAGTATGGAGTGTAGTGGCTGACAAGTGCGTTTTCCATAAATAACTCTCGCCCTCAACATGAAGAAAATCTCCTAATATCGTGAGTTGAAGGTAGGGCAGAGTGGCACAAACCTAATATTGCCTTTTTTGAAAGGTGAATAATACATTACATAAAGCAAAAGTAAAACTTACTATAAAGTGATTATGAGAATATGGAATTATTGATGCTTGAGACAATCCAGTTTCTGGTTTCACGAATGTACTAGCATAGCCTCTTATATCTTCCCAATACCTCCCTCTCTATCCATCCCTTATCTCTCCTTCAAAGGGAATTCATTCACCTAATATCCTACACAATGCACACTTGGTGATGAACTGAAAAGGGATTTAAATTCATTTAATACTAATATAAGGCAAGCTGATGCATAAAGCACCTGCTATGCACAAAATCTGAGAAAGGGTCAGACTACTTGGGTTTATTGTTGTACACGGATTTACCTTGTAGTATGCAAGAGATCGTCTCTGTAAAAGAACCCAATGACCTCCAAGTCACATGATGGCACCTCTACCAGTTGTGTGAAGGCTTCCCTTTGGGAAAAAAGGATTTGATGCTGAAGTTCTATATTGTACTACAAATATTTGCAGCTCTTCGAGAAGTTCAAACTTTCCACACAATTTTCCTTCTACTACCATATAACATTGTTTAAGACAGATGGAATTCAATCGCAGAGAGACAATAAACAATCTTGGTTCTCCCCCCTCCCAAGCTCGTGTCTCAAGAAGACAAATAAAGTGAACATTAGAGTGGCCCTAATAACAATATTCAACAGTGAACGAAATAATAATACTCGGCAGATATCTAATTCGAAACCCTAGACCCAGGAAATACGTGCCGTGGAAGTCCTGGATTTGAGACTGTTTGATTGGCTAGCCAGAAAAAAAAGACTGGGATCAATGTTATCCACAAAAAGAAAGGGTCCAAATCTCCCTATCGATCACCATGGTGTGCATCTGGATCTTGAACAGTTAATTACCCAATAGTACCGCAATAAAATTAACATGGCTTACAGGAATTGAATTGTAAGACAACTAATGTAGTAAGTGCAGTTCGTTACTGATCGGTTAATTTCACGTACCGTCAGCATCGCGTGGAGGTCGCGAGCCAGATATCTTTCCCTGTGCTAGGGACGGTGGAAAAGTTTGAAGATTGGAATCTGCTACAAAAAAAAGGCATTCCTAACTGCCTCAAACTGATACCAGGAAAAAACAAAACAAAGGATTGAAATCCAATTACAAGAGGAAGAAAAATACCCGCGAATTTAACGGTCACATGGCCCGGATCGGAGGCAGCCTGCAAGAAATCGATAAAACGAAAAAAAAAACAGTGAGATCTGATAGATTGATATATCGGTATCAAAAGGGCGACTGAATAATTGTGAATATAATAGAGTGATTTGAATGGAAATTACGGGGACAGATCCGGAGACTTTCTGATTGTCAATGCTGGTATAATTGCCGGACATCATCTTTTCTTTCTCTCTGGTTTCTGGAGATGGGAAATCTTAACGACCTGAGGTTCTTCTTCGTCTTCCTCTCCGCTTTCTGCTTGTTCTCGCTCTACTCCTCTGATGCTTCCCCAGATCTACAAACTCCGCGATGGGTTCCGCGTACTTTGTTCGCGGAGAAAATATAGTTTTGAATTAGGCATTTATAATTAATTACATAAAATATGTAATTATTTTTTGAAAATACAATACATAATTTAATTAATTAATAATTATAATATTTAATAACAACTCAAAATAATAAAACAACGTAATGTATAATTCTTTTGTGGTATTCGTCCGAAATTATTTAAGAATATTAAACTTTATATATTTTTTTAATTTTTTTTTCCTTTTTCATGAATTTTTTTTTTCTAGATCTGGAAATAAATTGGTCCCACCAATAACCTCATGTTTGATTGGAACTATTCCCTCCTTATTCTTGATGAAATTATTATTCCACCGTTTGATTGCACTTAAGTTGAAAATAATTATTCCCGAATGAATAGTTATTCCTTAATTACAATGAATAAATATTCATTTGTGGCATTAGGTATTTGTTATTCCTGATTGGGAATGAATAAAAATTCTAACTCAATATTTTGATTAACCTAAAATTATCCTTTATTATTATTATTATTATTATTATTATCATTATCATTTTATTTTATTATTATTTTTATTATTATTATTTATTATTATTATTATCATTTTATTTTTATTATTATTATTATTATCATATTATTAGTATTATTATTCTTATTATTTATTATTTATTATTATTATTATTATCATTTTTATTTTTATTTTTATCATTTTATTATTATTATTTATTATTTTTTTTATTTTTATTTTTATCATATTATTATTATTATCATTTT